>BGNK01004028.1:604-14813 GCA_003297005.1 Symbiodinium sp. clade A Y106
ACCAGCATAGATATAGCTGCCACTCCTGGTCTCCAGAGGAGTACCAGAGTAGGAAGAGCGGGCGTATCGTAGTCCCGCGACGGACATTGGGAATGTAAAGGATTCAGTTAGACGGAATTTGCGCAGTGGGTCGAGTTAGGGCTCGCCCGGGCCCGCACAGGCTACCTGGGTACTAAGTCCCGCGGGCAGGTCCGCCCGGGGTACCTGCTCCGCTACCAATTTGAATTTGGTCGGACTNACTTTTCCCCGAAACTGCGTTGCTATTCTGTTGACTCAAGGGCCCTATGGCAGCGGTAAGTCAGCTATACATATCACGGTCATGGCATGCAGCACTCACAAGTTAAGTAGGATTCACATATTCCTTCAGGTTCCATAACATAACTACATTATATTGAAGAATCAAAAATTGTAAACTTCATAGTTTTACTGTTTTACTGCACGAAACCCCCTTAGAAGCCCCCTTTCAACAGTCCCTGCAGCCCAAAGTGCCATCCTCTGGAGGTGCCACTCGTGGATGCTTCGATCCGGAGGGTATGGGACGCCAGGCTCCTTCCAGAGAAGCCGAAGAGCTCTCAGAGCTGCCTAGGAGCCCCCGAAAATCTGTCAAAGAATAAGAATAGCTGAGGCATGCTGAAGCAATTACCACCAGAATTCTGAGCGGGCGGGCGGCAGCTAGCGCACATGGCAGAAATCACATAACTACACCCACGCCACCACGCAGGAAGACTGCGTGAGCCTTGGGCAGTGACGACCTCATGGAGGACCAGGCCCGAGCCTGCGACGCAGAAAGCTCCCTCTCTCCAATCTATGCTTTGCTCTGGGGCTAGGAGGATGGGCAGACCCCATCCCCTCAGTCGAGCGGCCCCATCCCGTCATGTTGAAAGGAATCTATCTCTCTCTCTCTCTCCTCCTTTTATTTCCGGGTTGTCTCTCCAGATCTGTGGTACCGAAGTCTCCCACTTTGAGAGCAAGAGCAGCGGCATATGTCATAGTTTTGTGTTGCTGTCGCCAGCATGAGCATCAACAACATCATCCTCGCCGTCGCAGCGGGCAAGTTCTCCATCGAAAAATGATGTCGGTGGCGATGACGGCCAAAGGCTCGCAATGCAGGCGCAAAAACACAGCCCAAACAGAAGATGAGCCAGAAGACGCGTAAGACCAAAGAAGGGAAGGAAAGGAAGGGAAAACGTGCTGCTCATGACATAGGGCACCTGTTGTGCTGAACATCCTTGCGTTCGGAGATGTGGCGGGGGGGGGTGTGTGATGCCTAGAATCCGAGTTCTCCTACCTCCTACCTCCCCCTCTCCCCGTCTCCCCTCTCTGAGCGCTGGCCCCGGCCCCGGCCGGCCTCCAACTCGGAATCGTCTTCCTGAGTGGGTCCGATCCGTCCAGAGTCCAGAAGTTCAGAAGCTTCTGTTTGATCTGAGATCTTACGGAAAACATCGCGAGGGCTCGGGCTCCAAGCAGCCAAAGATGTTAGTGTTGGTCCAGCCGCTTGGTCGTCCACGGAGGTCGTCTCCTTGCCGTCTGGCCTGAGTGCCGCATCTCTTGGTGCCGCTTAGGGTCTTCTTTCACTAGGAATATCTTGCTTGGTAGCTGTTCTGCCGGCATGATGTCGAGGCTGCCTAAACTAAACCTTTGAGACTTGGCTGTGCCAACTACGTCCGTCAATGGCCAACTCGGTGAAGGAGGCTTGGCCAGGCAATCGCCTCTGGCTCACATGCAACGGAATAAAGCAGCCAAGAGGCGCGTTGCCTTGCGAATCGTGCACGGGACTGAAAGCACTAATGCTCACGTCGTCGAAGCGGACCATCTGCGCACCCCTGTCTCAGTTCCACTGTTGCAGACTCTGTAAAGCAGACCAGCCAACGCTACAGATGAGTCATGCAATCGGCAGTGGTTCCTTGTTCGGTTATGCCATCCCTATGCTTCCAAATCACGACATCGATGCAATTGCGGCTTGCATGGTCGCATCGTCAAAAGGAACCCTGCGGTGTCGTTGAAGTACTTTGGCGCTTCCCGCCTGTTGCAGCTCTTGCCCACTCCGAGTGCCGCATGCTCCTGCGAATCAATGAATTCTTTGGCGTCGGAGTGCACAAATCGGCACGACCCCTTCAATGGCCTGTGGATGGACCTTCGAGGCACCGGCTGCACAGCCCATGGCAGGGTTGCGCCGCAAGATAACCACAGGAGCAAGGCTTGCAAGGCTTGTCCACTCTGCATTCGACATTCTAAGGCGTCGTTTTGGCCTGAAACCCCTTGTTACTTTCTTTCCGGGATACTGTAGCAGCGGTACTTGCAGCTCGCTTGAACCTGCAGCCGCCAAAGGATGCCGAGCCCTCGAAGCTCCAAAAAGACTATCAGGCAGCGCTTCTCGACATTCCACGTAGTAGGTGTGTGGGTGTGTGCTTGCCCGCAACAAGAGCTGTTGTCGTCGTGGTATCGACTAGGAGATCAACAGCAGCCGGCCGGGGTTGGCGTGGTGGTCGTGGTTGAGGCGGCTGTGTTGCTGTAAGCATGGGATTGGTAGCTGGCCGCAGTTGCAAAGGCCGAGGTAACAGTAATAGCCGTAGATTCGGAGGCGTCGCAACGAAACCACGTCCTCGAGGCGCTGTTGTTCTGCTCTCAGGCGCTCCTGAACCCGATGGCTTCTTTGATCGTAGTGTTCTCTTAAGGCCGTGCCAATAAACATATAAGCAAGCAAACAAATTGATCAATATATACATATGCATGTGTGTCTTTAGATGCCCCAGAATAAGACACGGAATTCAGGAGGCCAAGAACGAAGCTATGAACTGACTACCGCCAAGGTTAAGTTGAGTAAGAGATGTGGCGTCCAAACAACCGATCTTCGGAGATCTTCGCTGCGACGAGGAAATTATTATTTTGTTTTTTTTGGGGGGGGCATGAATCAGTGAATTGTCGCAAGGAGCGCTAAGAAGGGTTGGCACTCTGAGTTCGCACCTCTCAAGGGATGAGCAAGCCACAGACCCCTGGACCGTTTCATGTAAGACAGGTCTGCAACGACCAAAACATGCCTCCTCCTGACGAAGCTCCTCTTCTCTTCTTCGTTCCTTTGGGAAGGCATACACAAAGCAGTCCTTTAGCTCTCCCATTGCCTGCTATCCAACGAAATCTCAATCACATTTAACTTGTTGCGACAGCTTCGACTGTTCGTGGTGGTGCTTGCTGCTTGTCTACGCACTCAGTGTCACAACGCAGCTCCAACCAAACGGACATGGGTGCGGATGCTGATCCTGATTGAAGCTGCAGAAGCAGCCGAACCAAAATGAAGGAAGCACCCCAAGACGCCAAAAGCAATCCCCAGGTGATCGACTTGATAAAGAGTTTTCATCGCAGGCAGGTCACCTCCTCCTCGCGTCTCCTCTCCTCCGCCTTTCGCCGCTCCTGTAGTGGCGAGTGCTGCTGTTACTTCAACCCGCAAAGCTTCATCACACACATTCACAGGTTCATAAGCTGCCGCTTCATCATGATTCATCTCTTCTCACAGATCTTTAATTCTTCTGCGCCTTCTCGCGAAAGAAAAGCAGAAGACGCCGGGCCGGTGCCCGAGCCCCGAACCTGGCCTCTTCGAGCCGCCGCGCCTCCTCCTTCTTCCGACGCTCCTGGCATCGTTTTTCAGGAGGGGGGCCTCCTTCCGAGCCGAAATGAAGATAAGTCACCCCACGAATTCCCATGGCTTTCAAGTCTTGCTTTGTAAATCCATGCTCCTCTTCACGCTGTGCCTGGCCTGAGCATTCGCGAGTCTCGGGGAAGGTGCAGGGAGTTTGGCGGTTCAAAGACTGAGGCAGCGGGGCTTGGCCCGCTGAACTGAACAACCCTGGGCCATAGCCGGAATCCTTGTTTAAAGGGCCCTTAGCAAAGAATCATCGCCGCCATTCGTCACCAGAGCTCAGCTGCGCATGCTCGTCGAGGCGGGCACGTTGGGCAGCCATCTCTTGTTGTCGACGAAACTTTTCCTCAAGAGATCATCCGGGACTCTCCATGCCAGCTTGATAACCATTACCACTCTGCCCCGGGTAGATGAGCGCTCGAAGCCCTGTGCTCCCCCATCTTCGTGCTCCAGGATTCCCGAAACCCCATGATCGGCCCGGTGGAAACAACCCTTGCATCGAAAAGGCAACCCAAGTCGCAGACCGCACCCAGGGCCCGTCTAAATCCAGTTACTCCACAGGTAACGAGGCAAACACATCCATACCGGTGACATCAAGGCGCCTCCATCTCACGAGCTTGTGCGGCCTCGCGCCTGGCACTAGCTGTCAGAGCCACGTTTATTCTATGCCTATGACTGATGCCAAGCAGCTAACTGTAGGAGCTCTTTATCACTATAATCAGCAGCATGCCAAGGGAGTGGGACTATCAACAATGGACAGCGATACCGACTTTCGCGCTTTTTCAAGCCGAAAGCATTGCGAGAGGCACGACAGCTGGAGCGGCAGCAGCTCTGGACCGGATGGTGTTTACAGACACGAGAGAAAGACTTTCGGTAGACTTGTGGAAACGAACCGGGCCGGCACAACTCCTCGGCTATCCGCCGCTCTTCTGCTCGCTTTCGCTCGGACTCCTGGAGCCACGAAACGAGGAGCCACAACTCCGCACGGCTCCGCAAGGCTCCGCAATGGGCGGGCTGGCCTGCTTGTCTCGCCGTAGACGTTCCATCCTCTGTTTGAGGTCGGTCGGTCCGTGCTGGGTCCCGGGATCTCCAGGCTCCCGGCGCACGCTCATGCTCTTCGCGCTGCAGCCGATCGGCCTGCACGAATGGGACATCAAAAGGCGAGAACCTGCTGCGATGATCGCTGCTGTGAATGCGATGTGCCTTACAACCTGTCTTGTTGCATA
Organism: Symbiodinium sp. clade A Y106; assembly: GCA_003297005.1. NCBI lineage: Eukaryota > Dinophyceae > Suessiales > Symbiodiniaceae > Symbiodinium > Symbiodinium sp. clade A. The sequence continues at coordinate 5,465 of BGNK01004028.1, forward strand.
CTTCTCCCGCACCACGGCCCCGAGCCTAGAAATCATGCACGACGTCTGCCGTGCCACGTCAAAAAGTCGTGGAGAAGCACAAAAAACCTTTGACTATGGTGGAGCTTCTCTATACTGATCAACTAACCCCGTTGGGCTCGTTGCCTTGCCTTGTTTGGTGCTCTGCCTCCTTGTCTCTACCGACTTCGGTGATCGCAAGCGTCGCTCCGCCACGGAGGGCGGAAACTTGGTGGGAACGTGAGGCAAAGCTGCGTGGCTCAGAATCAGGCGAAAATGACAGGCCAGAAGTTCTTCTATACTCACTGTACAATACCCTCGGAGAACCCTGACCCCGACCTCCTCTTGCTCACGTCGTCTCTCCTGTCCAGGTTGCGCCCACACAGAGTGCAGTCGTTACAAAACCTTACAGCAGCGCGGCATGAAATAGGTTGGCACTGAAGCACCAGCCGCTTGCTGACTAATGGATGCTAAAGCAAAAGCGCTGCTTGCCAGTTCGCTGCCTAACTGGGCATCGTCTCATGCTTGGTTGCAAACGACGACGGTACCTGTGAAAAGGTCTGGGGTTGGCGGTGACGGATGCATTCCAGTTGAACGGAACAATGGCATGACACGATGTACTGGTAATGAGCAGCTTGGATGGTGGCGGTGATGATGACAGTAATGGGCTAGTAATGGGTGATTGCATGCCAGAAGTTGTTGTCGGCCCGATGAAATTCGGAGAGGGACTGCGCTGTGCGGCTGTGCGCGCATTGGGGGCCGAGGAAACATCCAGTTTGCGGCGATCAACGCAAGCAGAAAACCCAAGAATCGAAGCTTACGGGCAAAAACCTGAACGCTTGTTGACATAGAGATTTGAGCTGTGGCGATGGTACAGTGAGGACGGCAATTACAAGCCCCAGGAGCCCTTTCCGACAATATCCACTTCTGCATGTCCACCTGACAAGCGCTCCTCTTCTTCCTCCTCCTCTCGCCGGCGTCGCTCGCGCTCCTCCTCCTGCATCCGGCCGCGATCATCGCACAAGAAAAGCGGTCCTTATGGAGTGATTAAACGACACAGCTGCCCAGGCCTCTCTCCTCCGTTCCTCCTCTAAGCGCCGCCGCTCCTCACCCACACGCAGCTGACAGCAGGAGGGTTGCTTCGGTTGGGAGCCTGGACCCTTGCCGAACAACCAGAGACAGAAAGCTGCATGCAACGTCAAAAAGAGAAGCACCCCGAAGCAAAGCAAACGCCACAAGGAATGACCTCCGCTTCTCGTCGCCTCCTCTGCAGCTCCTGGAAACGGAATCAATTAAGGGGTAAAGGGGTAGGATCTCCCTTGACCAAGCCGCAGCAAGGGGTGTATCTACCAGTGCTGTCGCCGAGCAGCGAGTCCAGTAAACGATGAAACGCGCACCCGCTCCCCCCCCCCCCGCCCCCTTCGCCTCGGCCCTCTCTGCCATCGCCTCGGAACAAGCTGATCTTGCACTTCGGACATTGCTTCTGCCTGCGCCTGCAAAGTTTTTTCCAGCCATCCTCTGGACGAAACGGAGCAGGTGGAAAGGGAGTTTGCACAGCAAAGCACGGCAAGCCTTCATGCTCCGGGTCCTTCCGGAACACGGTGTGACTGCAGGACTCTCGAGTGCAGGCATGTGGTCTAGATCGGAATGGGTTTGTCATTGTGACTAGTGCTTAGTCGTACTCTTGCACTACCCGTGCCCATTGACTTGTAACCCTTACATCCCGCAGCACTGGACGAGGTCGGCGCCGCGCGCTGCTCTTCATGCAAAGCCTGTTGCGCAATGCTTCTTGAAGAATCTTACTGAGCTTTCTGTGGCCTGATCAATGGCTTCGCTGACGGCTTTGGCCCACGTAGAAGTGTCGACTCTTCAAACACTCTTGCGCCTTAATGGCATCTGCCGGAACCCGGACGTCCCCGCATCCTGAAACCTCTTGACTTAGCGAGCCCCCATCGCGAGAAGGCCTGTGAACATTCTGATAAAAGGGAACCCTAACATACACCCCAAATAATTGGATCCGACATACGCTGAGATGCCTCGGCTAGGTCCAGCATGGGCTGTTGCTCTTTGCGCCGTAGCCTCCTTGCAAGCGCAGTGGGGGTGAGGAGGTGTGCTGAACAGGTGTGACCCCAAACTCAGGAAACCACTGGAACAAGATGGTGCATGGAAGGAGCTGCTGCATTGCAAAACACGTTTTCGCACGGTTTGGCGGCTTCTGGAAGCAAAACTCTCGGTGAAACTAGCATGGCATGTAGTCAGCGACACAATCGCGCTGACTGACCATCTTATTGAGTGTATGCCCTCAGCATGGCACGACTCACTCACGACCGACCTGAGAGGCATACCACGGCCACGGCAAACCATCGATTTCGCGAGCATTTCCTAAGTGTGTGTTGAGTGTATCAAGATAGTTGACTCAGAACCCATACTTGAAAGAAATCGTGGAACGAGTGACGAGTGAGTGACGAGTGACGAGTGAAACCGCAAAGGCGATAGCGACGAGCGAACGTATTCTGTTCGCGGGCTACCATGTCTCAAATCCTCTCAAACGATATATGCCAGCTTGCATTGTGGTCAGGTGTTGGTGTGGCCCCGCGCTGCCTCCTTCAACATCCGTGCCACCTCTGCGTGGCCATACTCTGTCGCCTTTTCTGCTGGACTATGGCCGTAGGTATCCAGCTCCTCTGGTTGGGCACCTGCCTGAAGCAGCAGTCGCAACACTTCCACATGCCCAAACTCAGCCGCCAAATGAAGAGGCGTGGAGTGATCGATGTCTTCGGCAAGGTTTACATCTGCCGCCGCCTGAATCAAGAGGTTGGCTATTGCCGTTTGGCCGTGGGCAGCTGCCTGCTGCAGAGCCGTGCAGTCCATGCCCAGGCTGGCATTTGGATCTACCCGCTCTTCAAGCAGCAGCTGCACGTTTGGCAAGTGTCCACTTCGGGATGCGACCAGCAGGCGCTCGACGCGTTCCTGCGCCAGCGTCTCCTCCTTCGAGCGCTCATCGCGAGCTCGGCTCATGCGAGTAACGACTGCAGTCCTACAACTTCCTCATTCAGGCCACTAGCCGCTAGCCTCTGTGAAGGTGAGTCGCTGAATCCCCTAGTTTGTCCGCGCTGCGAGTCCCGTCTGTGCTTGTGCCCAAGAGCTGCAGGTGTCACAAGCATCAGACCTGTCCTGCCTGGCCAAGTAGGGCCTAGCGAAGCCCTTCTCAAGCCTGTGCCAAAGCTACGGCTGCCGTATGCAATGCACGTTAATGAAAAAGAGCTCTGTGAGTCAACGCGTGCGCAGACCCAACATCTGTAAACGGAAACTCCAGAACGGAAGCCGCTGAAGCACCATGCCGCATGCCATGTCCTGCACACATTTGTGCAGGGCTCCTGCTCTTCCTGAATGGATTGGTCTTTATGACGACAACTACAGTGCTACAGTGTGCCCCCGTCCTCGGCACTACGACACTACGAGTACATGAACCCCATTCATTCTGACTCCTTGGAACCGACATATTATGAAACGCCGAAGCTTGCACGCCCACAGTGCCCCTCCAAGCACCTTTGCTGGGCTTCGAAGCGCTCCAAGACGCTTTGCAAGCGCTCCACCCTTAGCTTGTCAGAGCCTAGGGCCTACGCGTTGTACTGCTCACGTTCGGACTGTCCAGTGGCTGGGCTAGTCAGATCCACAAGCTGCTAAGCCTATAATGCTGAGACACAGCTGATCTCATTCTGGCCCAGCCTCTTCACTCCACGTGTCAGTGTTGCAGCTTCCGGCATCTGTATTGGACATGCGAATGACTGCCCACACACTACTGATATTCATGCATGCTGTACTGCAGCTTATACAGTCATGCCATGTCGCCCATCCCTGCAACGTTCCTAATCCGTTGCTGCTTTCACTCCGTCTCAAGAAGTGACCACGGCTCGTTGATCAAGGAAAACCACGATTGTTAATCAGAGAACACATCGCATGACAAGGAATCCCATCCTGCACTTTGTGCACATTGCAACTAGTGACAAAGCAAGCCGATTGCTTCAGGGGCTGGGATCGAGTGACAGAAGTCTGTTGGGAGGAGCTCTTGCGCGAGGGAGCGATGCGAATCTGGCGCACACGTCTCTTGCAAGTTCTTAGCGGCATTTACAGGAGTCATCGCCCCGCACCCCACCCCTCCCTCGCCTCTGGCACAGAATTCAAGCACTGGTGTGGTGTCCCACCCAGCAAGATTCATTGGGAGCCAGATTGGCTTAAGTGTCTCACCGAGTCTTCAAACAAAACTCGCTCGCCAAGCGCAGAGTAGCACGACACTCCAGCGCCGAGGGCATGCCCGAGGAATCAAACCCAACATCAACCGCCCACACGGCCGCAGTCAAACAATCGAAACTACTGAAAGAGCACAACAATCCTGCGCAAAGAGCATGCACCTGGCCAGAACCCCAATGTCGACAGCCGTCTGCGGCAAGCCTTTGGCGCGTCACATGCCGCCTTGAAAAACGACTGTAACAAGCCGAGCGTTCATTATACAAGACCAACCCCCAAGCCAAGTCCAGAGGGAGCACAAAAACTGCATGCACAAAGGACCTAAAACACACACGTGCACATTCATCCCCAGCTTTCCTCAAAGCCACACGGCTCAATCTTGTGTGCAAGTCCGTGATCTTCGGCAGCCCTCCGCCGTCTTGACCAGAGGGACCCCGCTGCCTTGCTTGCATGGGCTCAAGTTGATGTAAGGCCTTCTCCAACTGGTCACAGCTCTCGAACGGTAGGTGTTCCTGCCCCTGCGAGTGGATTGTGCACTAGGCAGTCTCCTGTCAATGATGCTTGCCGGTCGCCACACGCATCCTCCACTGGACAACCTAGTGCACTCAGTCACCTTGACGCAACATCACCTACTTCAAAAAATCACGTCCACTCTACAAGCCAAGCGATTTCGCTGCTCTGCAGATCGGTGAGCCAGTAACAGGCGGCATGCCGTGAACTCTGTGCGACTTTCGGGGCTCTCGGAGGCTCCAAAAGCAGAGATATTGACGAAGCAAACACACGTAGTGACTAGTCTTTCACATGGGCACTCGCAGCCGCAGCCGCGCCGCGGCTTGGCGTTTCAGAATCCCAAGCTCCGAGCTCGGCCCGCATCTGCTCCGCCACGGCAGACTGCCCGGCCTCTCCCAACACGTCACGCTTGGCTACGGATGCTTGGACTCGCCGCCTCGGGCGGATTTCACTGGGACATGATCAAGTATCGCTTCATGGCCTTGGCAGCCTCAGACGCCAGCACCGGTGCAGGCCTGAAAGAATCAGAAAACCAGGGAGCAGAATGGGCATCAAAGAATCAAAGAACGGCACAGGCGAATTTTCCAGCTCTGGCAGGTTTGGGAACGCGCCATGCGGCACCATGGGTTAGAGGACCGCTGCGAAAGTGAGTCTCGACTAGCACGCCTGCCTTGTAACACCTCGAGCGCTTAACTCCAAGCTCTGCACCAGGATGAGACGACTTTGTTGCGCCAGTGATCCTGCGCCTTGGGGCAAAAAATGCCCGACATGTCCTCCTTACTGGTGCCAGTCTGCCTGTCTCAAATTTTCTAAGGCTGCCGCGGTTTTCTCCCTCGCACCGCGGCCTGCGGCTGTGTGTGCAGGAGGACACAGGATTCTGGGCCTCGCCTTGCGACGTGGTTAACTGTGCGTCGGTTGATTGAACGAAATAGTGTATCATAGTCCTGATCAGCCCTACCGCCTGCGATCCAAAATGCGACTCCACAAGTGCCAGCAAGGAAGTACACGCCGCGAAATCAACGCTTCCCCCGCCTGGTTGCTTCATCCCCACCGACCCAATCCCACGCAGCCTATGCGAATATTTGTTTAGACTGACATGTGGCATACTTGGTCGGCTGCTGTGCTCCCTGAAGCCTGAAGCGCGCCTTTCTTCCAGGCCTCCCGCTTCTGCACGGCCTCAGAAGACTTCTGGAGAGGCCCCAAAGGCGGCACACCGGACCCGTCGCGTGGGCCCCCGGCGCGGTCGAAGACGGAGCCCCAGTCCTGAAGCGTCTGCAGTCTGCGGCATCTCTCGACACTTTGGCACAAAGGCAGGCAATGGTCCTCAAGCTTTCTTGGCTACGATGTGGAGCCGACACAGACAAAGAAAGCCATGAACTCCACAAGACCACAAGACACAGGAAGCGATTCCGGCAAGCCAAGAGCTAAACAAGAGGAGAGTGGAAATGGAGAATTAAAACACCTCGGGGTGCTGGTCGCAATCATCAGAAGACGGTGAACGACAGTCAGTGTGCTCTTATGCTCTTCTCATCCTGGACATACTCGTATGAGCCTTTGGCATTGCACACCACCATGCACTCACTGCACGATGTAACGAAAGCCTGCGGCCTTGAGGGGTTTGGTAAGACGCTAAGCAGCCTTTCAGGATCGGATCGGTTTGTGACATTTGAAGTCTTTGCCTTTCGCCCGGAGGCCCCCGTCCCTCTGAGACTCTGCTTGTGGGGCAAAGAAAGAATTCTCGGTCTGTCGCCTCAAGCTGCTGCTCGGAGAAGCTGGGCGCCTCCTCTTCTTTGGCCTGTGCCTGCACGACTGCGCTGCGGCATCAGGGAGTAAGGGACTCATATCGTGCCGAGCGGTTCCCACCCCAAACTTGCACCGTGTACTGAGTGACGCCTTGTTTCACTGACTGTTCCTTTTGAACAAGAGCCCCTTGAAGACTGCTCTTGTCACGGGGCTTGGCTTCCCAGCAAGACGTGGGCAGCTTTGCCAGGCCTCCTGCGCTCGTGCACGAGCCAGATCTCGGAGGTCGGCCTCCCCGTGGCAAGGTGTTCGAAGCGTTGAAGCTGGGAAGTTCTGGCCGTGGAGTCGGGCATTTGGACATGGGAGACCCGGGCGACCCGGGCCCTGCTGATGCACCCGAACCCCAGCCCCCAGCTGTCCTCAGCCTTGGCTTTGGCCTGAGCCTCGGCTTTCGCCTTGGCCTTGGCCTTTGCCTCCGCAACGCGCACCGGTCGGTAACTCGACGTAAAGACGAAACCCCAAGCCCGTGCCAAAACTAGATCCTGAAATCCCTGGACCGTCGGAGCACTTGGCCACTTGGCCGTCCGCCTTCGCCTTAAGCTCCTCCTCATCGATCTCCTGGGGCTCTGTCGTTTTTTGGGGGACCCCTCCCTCCGTGGCTCTCTTGCCTCGATGCGCTGGGTGAGCAGCTCGATTTGTGCATGGATCAGCTGTTCCGGATCATCCAGGCACATTTGCCTGAACGCCACCAGCGGCTACAAGTATCAGTTGCCCAACATCTGCTACACAACAGTACGGTCCTGCATCTGCGTCAAACACAAGCCAATCTGAGATGTGAGCTCCAATTCCTCCTGGCTCTCCAGATACAGCCTGCACAGGTGCAAAGAGCAGGAAACGCATACCAGAGTGATTCCTTCCTGCACGTCTCCTTTTCTCCCTGGTCTGCTTGGGAAAACACGAATGTCAGGGCAGCTGTCGAGATGAAAGGGTTGAAGGCAGAACCAGGCTCGACTCTTGCGTTCATGTGCACTCCTTCCAATCCCACCGGCTGCAACATATGACGGCCTTCAGCACTGTTGATCACTGGACGGCTCAAGCCAGCAATAATGGACAGATTAAGGAGTTGATCACCAAGACTAAGACCCGACAATTGGAGAGAAGGAACCTCAAGCGGGACCCTCTTTATAGAACAAACGCTATGATAGTCGGTGTTTTTATACGGGGGCCTAATTCAAAGCGATCTCCCCATGTCTAAGCAGCTGAGCCACTCGACGAGCTTGTCCACTCTGAGTGGCTTCCGCTTGCCACGTGATTTCGACCTGAGGCTCTCCGGCTTTCTCGTCGCTGCTGCTCCAAATTTGATATAAAGCCGGTAGACAAGCAGACGGACACAAACAAACAGAGAATCAGATCGGTAGACAGACACATAGATCGACAGATAGACTGATGGATGGATGGACGGATGGACGGACGGATGGATATAGATAGATAGGTATAGATAGACAGATAGACAGATAAATGGGCAGATGGATGATGTACATCAAGTACACGTCAATGCAGGCATGCTGCGCTCTCACGCGCACAGACACCTCGCTCTGTACCTACCTGTCTATCGATACGACCCCAAAGGCATGATCACAGAATGCTTATTGTTGTGTCGGGCGCACGGCCGCTACGGAGCCAGGACCGGGATTCAAGAATCCTTTCGACTGATACCCAAAGGCTTTGGACAGCTCTGCCAAAAGCAGGGCCTGCGGCAGCAAGGAAAGAGAGAGCCAGCAAGACACCAAGACACCAATCCTTCAAAGCCCTGCCTTTGGAACCTCAGAGGAGCCAGCAGCTATAGCCGCTATTTCCCACACCGAGGCCGTCACGATGCAACGGGGCGGCTCTGGAGCAGCCTGACACGAGAGGCTGCGTGCGCCGCGCCGCTCACTGACTCTGTGATAATGTCATCTGCAGTGATGGAAGTAACTGTTACTAGTTGGCAGTCACAGGATGCATGCCAAATCTCGAGATTCCAGCCAAGCCGGGGCCAGTCTTGTTCTGAGTACTGGGCTTTCTGCCCAGCTTCACCCAATGGACCATGATCCTCAGTCTTGATTCGGCCTTACACCGCCTGGTGGTGGTATAAAAACCGAAGCTGCGCAGCACTGCACAGAGCATCTAGCCTTTGAGGACCTTCAAGCAGAAGTGCTCAGATCTGAGCAAAAAGCAATACAGGAGGAAAGGTCTGCAGTGGCTTTCTTGGTTTTGCTGGAAGGCTCTTAAGGAAGAGAGCCGCAGTCCGTGCCAAGCGGCTTTCGTGAGCTGATGCTCACTGTGACCTCTGGGAACTCGGGCCTCAACGGTTTGCAGATGGCGTGTAGCGGCAGCAGCAGCATGAGGAGGAGTAGCAGTAGTAGTGGTAATTATTATTAGTAGTAGTCGTCGTCGTGGTAGTAGTAGTAGTAGTGGTAGTGGTAGTGATAGTAGTAGCAGTAGTAGTAGTAGTAGTTGTAGTAGTAGTAGTAGTAGTAGTAGGCGCCCCCCCCCCTACCAACCACCCCCCCCACATACTCCTCTAACACACATCCGCTTTACTCGGTATTTACAGTACTTTCGTCATGTCGGAACANACAAACCCTCCTACGGTGAGGTCTGGGCTTTAAGGGTGTTGGCGAGCCTCTCCCATGTACAGCTGGCATCTTTGTTTTTGATGTTTAGAAGATGTTGCGCTTCAGGTTTTGGGAGTGTTAAACCTTCTTGGCAGCACCTGCGTGTTCCACGGTATTTACAGTGTTTTCGTACTATCCGACCACCTGTGGTTTGGCAGTTTCTTCCCCGTCGAATCCGCAACTCCAGTTGCTGTCGC
>BGNK01004028.1:14943-61516 GCA_003297005.1 Symbiodinium sp. clade A Y106
CAACTTCTGCAGCTGTCACAGACAGGGGGGCCTGAGCCCCTGCATCTTCTGCAGGTATAATTTTCGTTGATGATGACGATGACGATGGGTTGAGGCGCCAGGTGGTTGGTAGGGGGGGGTGGCTAGTAGTAGTAGTAGTAGTTTTTTGTCACGAGTAGTAGTAGTAGTAGTAGTGGTAGTAGTAGTAGTAGTAGCAATAACAATAGTAATAATACGAGTACTAACCGACGACGACGACGACAACGCTGCTGCACTGCTTGCACTGCTACTTACTTCAAGAGCGACATCATTCTCCTCTTACGCCTAAAGGCTGAAAACCAGCTAGAAAATAACAACAACCGACACCTTAGCAGGCCTTAGCACGCGTCATTGCTTAAGATTCACAGGTGGGCGACAAGTTGGACCGAGAACGGTAACAGGTAACACGCGCAGCAACCAGCAGCAACTGGGTGTCGCGCAAGATCTCAGAACGCGAGGGCAAAAGCTGCTTTGCAGCTCCCGGGCCTGATGTCGCCCCATGTGGTTTCGAGAAAACCCTATATTCAACGGATTTCAACGGCCTGCGGCTTGAGTTGATGATTACTCCAGCTCCACCCCAGGCCATGCCCAGTTTTTAGTTGAGCTGTGAGAAATCTTCCCTCCCAAGTGACTCTTGAGCAATCACATCGCCAGAACTGAATCCTGTGAACGCCTTGAAGCTGCAAGTCGTTGTCGAAAGGCTCTAGGGTATACAGCGGGGACTCACAAAGTCACCACGGCAGACTTTGCACTCTGAATCCTGCACGTCGAGCAGCTGCAGAACCGGGCCGCAGACGACTACCTTGAAAATTCACGATGTCCAGCAACGGGTTCCGGCGCGTCTCCTACGCTCACTTGCATGGCGAAACTGTAACCTAGGTGGAGGTGGGTAATCTGTGGGAACTCTTTCCGCAAACCGCGGCAACAACGATTGCATCTTAATACTGAGTCTACAGCTTGTAGAAGGAAGCGAGACCAGCGAGTCCAGCAAGTTCTCAGGTGCAGAAAGCACATCTTTCCTTAGCTTCCTCAGCACCGAGATGAGCGGATGATGGCTTGTGTTTGGAAACGTCTCGCATTCGCTGAAGATCCAAGTTCTGACTCCTCCAAACACTTCGTGCTGCTCCCACAACTCATGGTTTAGCAGCAGGAGAGCGAGGGTGCAATCCAAACACAGCCCGTTGCGAAACGACGCAATGATGCAGAGACTGCAGGGGACAGTGGCAACAATCTGCCCCAACTCTAACCACCGGCAGAACGGCGACTCATGATGAAACGCTTTACCAAACACTTATCGCAGAAGCTCGCAATAAGACATCACGAGAAGCATTCCCCCATAACATCATCTCTATTTACACCACCCTCAAACCAACAAGTACAGTAACAAGGCCAGTTTGGCAGCTCCTCGGCGCCGGTCTTCGGCGCAGCGGGCGCAGCGTGACGCATGGCAGCCACGGCCGCCTCAGAGAGGGCGCGCATTCGGCCGCTCTTTTTAACTGCAACTTCCTGCCTCGTGTCCGGACGCTTTCTGAACTTCCTCCCGGTGCACCCGCCGCACCCGCCTCCTCCTGCGATTTTCGCAGCTCGTCACTGGTGAACATCTCCTGTGCCCACACCAAGGAACAATCGCCGACACTGCAAGCCCATCTTCTTCATTGGAAGCCTTGCAGTACCGGACTGAAACAATACGCTTGTGTAGAAGCAGTGGCAGTGGCAGTTGGAGTAAGCGGAGGAGAGGCGGAGGAGGAGGAGGAGGAGTAGTCGTAGGAGCAGCAGCGGCAGCAGCAGTGGTCGTCGTCGTCGTTGTTGTCCGTCGGCGCATGCTGCGCCACCCTCCATCTGGAATGCACGCATGCTTCGTGTGGTGTATTTGGTTGTTCAGCAGTCGTGGTAGCTGCTGCTGCTGCTGCCGTTGAGCATGGGACTCCGTGCGATAGCCCAATGTCACCCAGCAGTCCTCGCGTTGCTGGCTCTTCAGCAGCTGCTGGCCGCCGTCCTCCACAGATGCTGAGGCCCGCGCAACCACGCAAAAGCATTAAGAGCAGTGCAAACATGGCAGAATGGCAGAAGCATGAAGAAACGATACAATGGCCGAGGAGCGCAGCGTTCGACGAAGAATGAATGCACAGGCCGAAGGTTATCAAAGCATGTCAAAGCCCTTCCTGCTTATTTTGCATGTCACTTGCACCTGTTTGGCTGACCTTGACGGCGCATTGGGGGCAAGGGTTTCGGAGGGGGGGCTCGCGCCACTTGCCAAGCTCTGACGTTGCATTGCAGGGGCAGGCACCAAGCCGCTGAAGTGCACTCTGGACTTCACTAACACATGCGAGAGTTACAGAGTTGAAGCAAATCCGAGGCCCTTGTTCTGCTTGCGGTGTCCGTTCAGAACTCGGGCTTGGGCGATGGGAGCATCGTACAGCCTTGCACAAGACAGCTGGCGGCCATCAATACAGTAATACAACGGGTTAGGGCGGTTAGGGCACACATCCCATGTCCGGATCCAAAGGTCCAAGATTTGCTGTCCTGACGCGTGATGACTCGCTGCCGAAGCGGCCTCGAATCTTTCCGTCGCTCTCTTTCAGCGGGAAACAGCTTGGGAAGTCCAAGCCCTCATAAACCCTAAGTCTCTCCATCGAAACATCCGCAAATTCTCATAAAAAGGCTTCTCTAATCGACTTTACTCTTACGTCTACGTCTATTCACTGAACATCTGCCCTTCCAGAACCGATACGGGCGGGTTCTGCTTCCACTCCTCTTCCTCGCGACACTACCACTACCGCCACCAGCCCAATGCTGGGCTGCCTCTTCGGAAAGAACCCGAGCATGTGCCGCCAATTGCCGCCATGACTCAATGGCTCTCAGGGTCTAGAGTCTAGAACCCACACCAAGTTCTATGGCTGGGAGCCTCAGCACCTTACGCTTTTGTCCTCACAACCGCGATCGTCCCCGGCCAGGCTCCGGACTGCGGCTGGGGCGCGGCTTTCGGCTGACCGAGGAGTGCTTGCGGCGCTGGCAGAGAGAGCGGGCCACGCTTGAGGCTTGAACTTCGACAACGATCATACGTCGACTTCTTTCGACATGTGGCTGTTCACTGTTCAATCTCCGCGAACTTGGCTAAAGCCGTGGGCGCGCTCTCATCTCTACCGCGACCTAGCTGGTTATCAGAGCGCGTCCTTTGTCACATGCATGATGCCTGAACCAACATCCGGTGTATGGGTCCACCTACCTACCTATCTATTCGTCCTTCCCTCTCGATTTCTCTCTCATTTCCCGGCTCTCCGGGGTCGTGTAGTATATAAATGTGTGTGTATGCATGTATGTATGCAGGTGTGCAGGTACGCATGCAGGCATGCATGTATGTGTGCGCGTTTGTAGAATAGGTAAGTTCATAGGTCAGAAAGTACACGAACTAGTAAGGATGCAAAACCTTTTGTGCGCGCTGCCGTTCAACGCGCACGGGTCGGGCTTTGGGCCATTACCCACATGCCAAGCTGCATAACTTCAAGTTGTCTGCAAATTCTGTGCATCATTCTGCGATGGCCTGGGGTGCGGCCGCTGATGACACGCGGCATCTTCCGGGAAATGGCTCCTATGGTGAAGCTCATGCTTGCGCGGCCGAACTCTGGTGAATTCCATCTACAGCATCCCCGGCACCCGGCACTTTCCGTCTCGGAGCATGCGTAGATCAAAGAACTTTGGGCTCCTTCATCTTCGAGCGTGTGTGGAAGGGGAAGTGAGTCTTCCGCCTTTCCATGTGTGAGCTAAACTGGGCTTCTTCTGCAGAGGGGCGATGAGCATAAGTAGTCACGTCCCATGTCTTTGCAGTTTCTAGCGCTTATTCTGGGAACGGCAAAATACAACCAAGAGTGAGGCCACCAAGCCCTTAAGAACAATCACGGCGAACAAGAAGGCCTTGGGCCCTGAGCAAGTCCTGCTCTGAGCATTCCCTTTGGGCCTCTGCCGAAGGCACGCGGCCCGTCGCCCGGACCTTGGTGGCTTGCTGCTCTTGCTACTCAAGCCACGTTCCCTCGAAGGGTGACAGCACCTTGTGCTTGCCCAGCGCTGCCCGCAAGCCCCGAACGCTCACCGTTGCCATCGACGGCGCAGATGCCTCTGTGCCGGCCTGTCCGGGGATGCCACACATCGAAACTACAAAATCTATCGACTTCCTAAGCACATCTCACATCCCGTCTTGCAGTTTGCCCGGTTCTGTGCATGTCAATGATGTCAGGAGCCTCTGACGCCTCTGGCGTCCGGATCCTCAGTGCTCGACATCCGAGGAAGCTCAGGAATTGGAAACCGGGTTCTTGTGAAGGAACTTGATGTAAGTTTTGATGAGAGGTACAGGTACATGATGAGGAGGACATGCATTCTTTATTGTGGTACGCTCAAGTAGGTTCTTGACAAGAGCCGAGTAAACAGTGCGCATTTATGAGAGTGGCGCAAACGACGATGAGCCAGGAAACATGAGACTGATACACGGGACAACATGCGGAAGACGCGTCTGTGCTTGCACTCTTGCATGTAGCTATATGCCATATCATGAGACAATGTCGCATGTACATATGTATACGCAGAGTTGCAGTTGAATTGTGTGCATCTGTAAGGTAGGCAGGCGGATAGGTAGGTAGGCAGGGAACGAAAGGTTTTGAGTGTAACCACAACGTACACGTATACTTTAACTACGAACTTCTGATATGTACATACCGCCTGTGTATGGTAAAACACACAATGCAGACGCCGAAACCGCGGGCTCTCCGAGGCTCCAGCTTCACCTTCCGCTTTCGCTTGTCGCCTGGTGCCGACTCCGGCTCCGGCGATTCCTCGCAGCTCCCCGGCTTCCGCCGGGAGAAGGGAGAAACAAGTCATGCTGACTGAGGGGTGAGGGTGAATTTCGAGGTAAGAGAGAGAATTCTTTCAGTGTTTCGGGCACAGGGTTCTCAAGTCCATGGACGGCGACAATAAGGCCGCCGTGGGCAGTGAGTGCTGGCCCAAAGCAGGACTTGCTGCGGCAGGGTGCGGAAAGCAACACAACCACAAGCTGTTGGCATCTGCTGGAAATACCTGGCATCACCGGCATCACAACCTTGACTCCTGAAAATGCGAAAGCTGAGCTACCTCCGGGCTGCCCTGAGCCTCACGCCTTGTAAGCTGAGACACGCTGCCTGGGACGGCAAGGCCAAGAACTTCGAAACCAGGACCTGGAACGAGCCTCCAAACATGTACTGCTCCATCTGGTAATCTAGGAATAGTCTAGCAATCTAGAAATATCTAGAAGTAGAATTTCAGCGGCAATAAAATGGGCAGCATGCGGCAAGCAAGTTCATGTCCCTCGAGACTTGTGGCTGACTTGCGGCTGCTGGGCTCAGGGCCTTGAGCCGCTTTGACCCATCCGGGCGAATCGGAGGCGGTGCTCGCATTTTCTTGCTTCGATCCCGGGGAGTCTTGAACAGAGAGACCTTAGGGCAGCTTAGGCTAGGGGTTCCGATAAAAGCTTGAGTGAGGGTGGCTGCTGCACGCATTGTCGCAAATAGTTGAAGTTTTGACTTAGCTTTGCAAGGGGCCCAGCGGAAGTTGCAATGCTGGCGGATGATCCTCTTGACTTGGTGCCAAGCTGGTCATGGACTATTTGAGTTTGAGCATGAAAGCTGCTTGGATGGGTCCGTAGAACTGGCAAACTTGACGTTTCTCTCGCTTGTAGCGGACCCAGACTTCTGCCATTTCAGAATTCCCCATCTCAGAAACGACCCGTGTGAATCCCCTCACCTCCCGTCGGTCCCTCCACTCGCCTTCTTTTCGTGATCGGATGCCGGAAGCTTTGCGCTTGGCGCGATGCTTCCTGAAAAGCTAGTCGGCCCAAGCCGGGGGCCCTGCGCAAAACAGCTTGACAGATATACCGCTCGGATGAACGACATTTTACGACATGTTCACAAGACCCCTTCGAAAAACAGGGCGGGTTATTGATTTGACTGGGACAAACAACAAAAACAGGGAGGGCGTTGTTGTTCCAAGAACCAGGAGGGGACAACAACAACCGGAGGGGCTTGTTTGTTGCAAAACACAGAAATGAACAACAATAATCGCAGCAACTTCAACAGGAACAGGAGCAGGGGGTGTTGCTTGAGTATTATGACAGTTTTAACTGCTGCTACTACTACTACTACCACTGCCACTACTACTACTACTACTACCACTACCAAAACTACAACAAGCACTACAACAACAACTACTACTACGATTACAGCTACAGCTACAATTACAGCTTTTGCTGCTGCTACTAGTACTACCACCACTACCACTACGACTACCGCTACCACTACTACGACGACGACTACTACTCTTGCCAGCTACGACTTTGGTCTTCCACGGAGATCAGCGCGCCAGAATGCCGATGTAAAAGCAGGCAATTAAATGGCAAGTTGTGCGTAGCTAGCTGCTTTAATTTCGCTACCGCTCGCGGAAGCGTTTGATCGCGGGCCAAACTGGGCAGGAAAAGCGAGTGGTGCGCCACCCACTTCGCGGGACACAGTGTGATGCGGTTGCAGCCTTTCAGCTGCAGCGGTCAAGATCCACCCTCAGCAAGCATTACGTTGGTTCCTTGTTTACATAAGGCACCCCTGCTATCCTTCGGTACGTGCACGGCCAGCCTTTGTTGCTATCAACCACGGCCGAACATAACGTATACAGCCCTCCTCCGTGACCCTTCGATTGTAAGGGCGACCGTACGACACTACCAGACAACAAAAGCGAACATGGTGCACAGCCTGATGCGCCGAACGGGATGCAAACCGGCCAATCGAAAAGAGGCAAGCCTCGACACGTGGGCGCATGATACAGCATGTCCAGGTGACCCTGCGTATCCCCTAAGCTGTACTGTGAGCCTGGGAAGCACTCCATGATGACTCAAAGCTCTGAGACTCTCGGTGTGGGTGTCCACACCGAAGAGTGCGGTGATGGCGCATGGTGCTGCTAGAACTCCTTGCTGTCGTTGAAAGACATGGGCCCTGCGAGCACAATTTTTGAACACACGTCCGCCGCCATCAACCAACGGCCTCTTATACACAAGCCGCACAGGTTCAGGCATTATATGGGCGCCATTCAACATTTCAACGCCGAAACACGCAAACATATCTTTTGCAGGTAAGCCCGCCGCAAGCATATCCCAGATCTTCCAAAGTTTCTGTTCGTGTTAGCCGACAGGGCCGTTGGGCGGCCGCTGGTGTCAGGAGGGACTTGACACATTTACCGATCACAAAATGGGGACAAGCCTGTTGAGCAACAGAAGCTTGCAGCAGCAGCAGTACCCGAAACACGCGCTGGCAGGCTTCAGTGCTTTGGAAAGAGAGAGGCCAGCCTGGCAGTTTGGCGAGTTGCACACCTGAACTTCAACAACGTGCTTGTCGCTGGGGCTCCATCAAGCCTGCAATAAAACACGTGCAAACGCAGTCCAACGTGCTACTGCAACCTTCACGGCTCACGAAACACTTTGAGAAGTCATAGCAATTGCATTCCAGCACGTCGTACGCCTGATCATGTACTTTGTGCTGAGAGCCCGCAGCTATAGGACCAACATGACCCAACATGTATCCACGTTCGTTGACACCTACTCAGAACTGTGCTAAGCGACTTGGGCATGAAACTGTTCACCTGGTCAAACCTCAATGACGCATCTTTTCACCCTGGCGGTCGCAACAGTCACTGGAATAGGCCGTGGTTCAGTGGTTCAGACCTGGGCGAGCGTGATGGATCTCAACTTTGAGGCCTATGTTTCGACTCGCACACTCGCACACGGCAGGCACGGCTCACCACTGACTCAGTCTAGTCTGCAGAAATGTTTCGGCGCTCACACTCGGGCAATCCAGGCGAGGCATAAATGTTTAGGGTTTAGGGTTTTGGTAAAGATGATGCATTCCTTTTGCCTCCGAATCGCCTCGGGATCAGCCTTTGGTACTTCCATGCCAAAGCATGCAGGGTCACCGCGGTCGAGTGTTTTGAAGATAACGATGACGATGATGATGATTATTATTCTCACCCTGATGCTGAAAGCGATGGACCGTATATAAGTAGGAGCTGGAGCTTCACAACTCACCGGGACCCTGCACACTGTATACAGGAATCCTACTCTGCATGCCACAGCTGCATGTGAGCTTCCTTGTAACGCTTGCCTTCATCTGTGTCCAACCAAGCTTTCAGGTGGGACTTCACCACGGATGGAGCGGACTTCTTTGAGTTGTCTCGCATGTTGCGCAGAGAAACAGGCAATGCCTGGATAGACCTTGCCGGGAGGATGTTTAGGGTTTAGGGTTTAGGTTACTAAACACGGAACAAACGTAATAGCCATTGAAATAATAATGTTGAAACAACACTCGAGGGACCCCTCTCGGGTGACATCATCCAACACCGTTTTCAACAAAGCAGGGAGCTCTGACGGGATGGATCCAGACCGGTGGCCTGAAAGCATCACCCTGATCTGCTGGGCACCCATGGCGAAGTCGTTCATCGTCAGGGGCGAGGTCAGCATCACCATGTCTTCTTTGGAATGACCAGCGAGTGCAGTGGTCAGTCTTCCAGAGTCTTCAAGCGCTGATGCGCGATTGGAGACCTGAAGAACCTGGGTGGTCTTCCTCACCATTTTCTGCTTTCGCATGTCTTTCATAGCCTTGGCCACACATGCTTTCAGCAGTTCGTCTCTCTCTTGACCTAGGCAACTCACCATTGCCTGCGCAAGGAGGGCGCGGTCAACGGCTTGCGCAGGCGAAAGTTGCTGCATCGTATGAAACTGGTGGTGAAGAATTGACCCTATCCTCTCGACTGAAGCTTCTGGCACATGCAGCATTCTGTATCTATGAAAGACTCGCGCTGCGTGCCAGCAGCAAGTGTGCTGCAGCAACAGCCTCGGATCACCCTCGTCACTAGGTCCCCTTCCCACGGCAAACCATGGAAACAGTGTGAGATCCCTGGCGATGGCCCCATAGTCGATCTTCACCGCGCAATCCAGAATCATCACCAGTTTACCCGCCATGGTGCCTTGCAAGATCTTTGCGATCGTCCCTCGGCAGCCATGTTGCAAGATCTCAGACCTGGCTCTCTTGCCAGTGACCCTGCGGCCATAGCCAGGGTGACCCAAACCTGGATTGTTTTCTGGGCAACATGGGGCATATTTAAGTTTTTAAGAGACCGGGAAATTAAAATCAGCAATAATAGCTACCCCGCAGACTGGAGCTTACATCAAAATAAACCCTAAACCGTGTACAAATCACTAGAGGGATTGATTCATGAGTCCAGCGGCCCTCACTGCTGACAAGGAAATCACCATAAGCATCTTTCGACAAATCCCGGCCGTCGAGGTTGCCAGCGAAAGCAGAAATGAGATGTAGCAGTTTGCATTGTTGCGCATGAGCACACCGCAAGTGATTGCACAAAGGCCGCCACAACGTTCGAAAGCAGAAAAGAGGCCTCACCTGGAACCTTTCGGCCACTTTCCACCGTTGAGCAGATTCCGCCACATCACGTGGCGCTGAGGGGTGGCCTGCAGCAGCATGTCTCATACGCAGAACGAAGAGCTTGTACTGTGTGAGCAGTTCACTCTCTGGGAAGTTCCAGCTGCGCCTGCGGCAACGTCGAGAAAATTACATATTTGCTGACACTGGCATGCACTCACAGCCTAGTATGCTAGACTCTGATTAAACCCAAGAAGACATTCAGGCCTCACACCAGCAAAGATTTCTGCATCGGGCCATCTGGTGTTCTTCAAGAACGGCTTCAATTCTTTCGCAAATTGAAGGAAAGCTTCACCATTGGCTCGCAAGTTGGGTGAGTCTCGTTGCAGTATCGCGCCCCAATCAAAGGCTCGTGCTCCTAGATCGCGGATTTTCTGCATGTCATCGTTCACCCCGACGTGAGAGAGCATACCCGAAAGTTCTTCCACAAATGAATCGACGGAGGCCGTCGCACTGTCCAGCGCTCCCAAAACGTCCTGGTTTGGACCCTGGGTTTCGGACTTAGACGGCTTACAAAAGAACTTCACACTTCAAAACTTGCACATCCAGCTTGACTTATCTGGCAGACTCGGTCCTTGCACACCCCATACACCAATTCGGGGACTTGGCAGCGTGACCCTGCCGCGGCCGTGATGTGGGGCCGCATGGCATGTTCACCCAACACCACCTCTGCGGTTCGCTCGTGTTTTTGGACACGTGGCCTCTCAGGGTGGTCCTCAATCGCACCGCACATCGTCCACAGCGGCACTCTGATGCGTCTTGACCGGCCCCTCCGCCCAGGCTGTGAGTAAATGCGGATGTAGGCCTGGTTGTCACCCAGTTCGGGATTGGGGTTGCGTGCCACGCGGCGCAGTGCCAGTTGCTTGTGGTTTTGCTGCAAACACTGGCAGTGCGGCCCCAAACAATGGTATCGTTCATCACCCTGGTGCGCTGTTGTCTGAAGGGCCACATTATGCAGCTTGGGCGGGAGCATGAACACAATGCGCATGATTGCCGCAAGTACACCGGGAACCTTTCGTGAGGCCTTCGTATAGCAAAATGCGTCCAACAGCCGAACGACTTCACCCGGAGAACAGTGCTGTCTGAGCAGTGTGCTCACCAGTACGATCTGCTTGATCTTTGCCAATCCCTTCTTGCAAGAAGCGAGCTTGTCCATGGTCTCAGTGGCAGCTCTCTGAAGTTCCTGCGGCTCAGCTGTTCGTTGCGCTATCAGCGAAAAAGGCGTCGAAACTTTCAAAGAAGGCCGCAAAGGTGATAAAGGAGACATTCGTCAGCCTCCGACCCACATCCATTAAGGCCTCCAAACTGCGGGCTCCATGACCACTCTGTTTCCATGCCTCGGCGAGACAGCGAAGCATACGGAGACAAACCCTAAAGCGAAATATGTAAACCCGAAGCCACTAAACCGTAAATCTCTAACCCTTAAACCCTTAATCCTAAATACCCTGAACCCTAAACCCGCAAACCTTAAACCCTAGGGCACTAAAAAGGTAAACCGCAAACTCCTAAATCCTTGTTAAATCTCTACATTAAACCCTGAACCCTCGACCTTTTTCTTATCAGTTCACTGAGCCAATTGATGACATAATCATAAGAAGCCATGATCCCAGATTGCAGCCGTGGTGCGAGCCTGCAATGGAGAGCGGCGGTAACAGCAGCAAAGTTTCGCATAAGTTTCAGATTGAAGTACACGAACATCCTTGTCCCGCCTGGGGCATGCAGCGTTGGCGCCGGAAGACCCAAATGGGCAGCCGCTCCTCGAAGGATGGTTTTTCCTTCACCCATGCAAAGCACTTTGTCAAGCACGTTGACCACGTCTATGAGTTCAAACGAAGCTGGAACCCGTTTCACCGCGCGGTCGAATGCAGTGCTTTCGCGGTGCATGAGCCCCCAATCTGTCATCATGGGAGCTGCAAAACACGCAGCATCACCATAGATGGCTTCCCATATGGCCTCCGCTGATCCTGTCAAGCTGTGCCGAGATAGAACACCTCCTTTGGCAATCTGACCATCACCGCATATCAAAGCACAAGACTCCCTTAGTCGGGGCATATCAAGACAGGCAACATGATTTTCCAGCAACGACAGAGTTGCTTCGACGAGACCCTGCTTGGAGTGGCCACCAAGGCCCAGAGACTTCCCTCCAATCAGCGGGCAGTAAAGCTGACCAGTTTTTGCAGATGCCATCTGCAAGTTCACCAGCAGGACGGTATCCCTGCGAACGAAAAACGCTCGACCAAGCCCCATGGGGTCCAGAGTCACACTCAAATCTGAGCATATACCGAGACCTGGCAATTTTTCGTTGATTGCCAGCCCGTCCATAGACTCGATAGCACGAGCTGCCAGATACTCCACTTCGGCGCATACAGCTCTGCTGTGTGGTAGCTCTTGCAGATCCACCCCCCTCCTTCTGTTTCTTTCCTCACGGTTTGCACGGCCCAACTAACAATCTCAAACTAACCCTGCAAAACGACATTGCTAGGAGCTCAATGTAAAACCTGCATCTAAGAGTTAGCCCAGCAGCCGCATCACGCTCAAACGCGAGGTGTGAACGCCCCTCGGAAGCGTTTGCCAAACAGATATCGATCAAGTTGTCCAGAGCACGCTCATAGACCAGATCTCGGTCACCATTTGGGGAAGGATCTGGGTCACCATTTGGGGCAGGATCTCGGTCAGCATTTGCGGAAGCAGGATCTGGGCCAACTTCATAAGACTGGCTTGACCCTTCCACAGGACATGTCAAGGGGAAGTTCTTTGACTCACCCAACGCACGATCCACTGAGCTTTGGCTCAGACCCAGCAGTGAGGCGGCCAGCTTGGTCTTCATACACGTGCTGTGAAACTTTCTGCTTGGCAAAACTGACCTTGGAAGACTTCTGTTATTCCAGCCAAAAGAAAAACATTTTAAAGCTCCTTGTCCTAACAGTCAAACAGAAGAATGCCAAGTCACAGCAGTTGTTTCATCTGTGGCTTCGTGACGTACCTCTCCAAGTTCGTCACCATGTTCGTGATGAGCACTTTTGATTGCCGAACCAACGGCACCTGCCGCGAAACGTAGGGACCACAGTTGTCACCAATTCGCCAACACGAATCACCCTTACCCTCCGCAGCATGCAGCTGTTGCAGCGGAATTTCGCCGTCACAAATGACGTCTTCGGGCAAGTCCATCTGTTCACCCTGGTCAACATCCCGACTTAGATCTATCTCTTCGTCTCCCTCGACATCTGGCAGTGGGATTTCGATGTTGTCATCTATGTCACCCTGGTTTTCCAGATGTATCTCAGCAGCATCGTGCTCCCAATTCGAAGTTGCCAACAGGTCAATCTCACCCTGGTCTGAGTTCATGGCTGGCACACGATGAAGACGGCAAAATGCTTCTTGACGATTATAACTTGGAGTCACAGCTAGACTAAATCCTGCCCAGTCTTGTGACTATGGTACTTTGTGCATACGTATGAGAAAAGGCCTTCAACTGTGACTACATTTACTGAACACTGCATACTTCAGGGTTTAGGGGGAGGGGATGGGTTTTGGGTTTTCTACAGCTGCAGCGAACGAACGTCACTCTATGGCTGCAGACCTGTGACTTGTTAAACAAAGCTGTCCCATCAACCGCGCACAAAATCAACCTGACATCATCTCAACTGTAGCGACAAACTGGGGATATCTGCATTCAAAGTGACGAACCAAGATTTCACCCCCGCCCACTTGACTTGCGAAAGATCGGGACTCCGGCACATCAGCAGCGCCGGTCCCATGGGCCTGAGTGACCAGTGGCAGGACACACAATCATCTTGAATGACACCATTTGAACGACAGCGGCTAAACTCAATTTGGCCAGGGGTGTATAAGAAGCAGACTGATAGAGGATCCTTTCCAACTAAGATTTCACTCCCAAACACTTTGACTTGCGAAAGATCGAGGCTCCGGCACGTCACCTCATGGACCTTCGAGAGTCACAGTGCGCAACCGAGTTCAACACACAAGCAAGGTTTCACTCCAACCAGCACATGGAAGCTGGAGACTGCCCCACATCAGCAGCACGAGTCGAGTCGGTCTCACTTTTTGGAAGAATGATTTCACCTCAACGTGAAATGCCGAGGCATGCCGGCTTAAATTAAAAGAAGGGTCGATGTCGGCCGACAGCCTTCAGAGCAGGGACTGCTGTCACCAATGATCAATGGGAACGATGAAATCAAGATGCCCCCTAGACAGCTGACCTACTATTGCTGCATTATTGCTACCTGATTTCATTTCACCGTGAAATGCCGAGGCATGCCGGCTGAAATTTAAAAGAAGGGTCGGCCGACGGATGTCGGCCGACAGCCTTTAGGGCAGGGACAGCTGTCACCAATGTGAACCCTGAAATCAAGATGCCCCCTAAACAACTCACTTACTATTGCTGCATTATTGTTACCTGATTGGGTCGGCCGACGGATGTCGGCCGACAGCCTTTAGGGCAGGGACTGCTGTCACCAATGTGAACCATGAAATCAAGATGCCCCTAGACAGCTGACTTACTATTGCTGCATTATTGCTACCTTCACCAACTAAGAGAGGCATCCGATCAGAAAATACTGCCATCACCCGCTCATCTTCTCGATCGGCTGACCCTTGTCACCCTCGTCACCCTTGTCATCCTTCGCCTTCTCCTTCCGATTTTGACCCTTCACCTTCTCGGTCTCGGAGGTGCAGTCTTGCATGTCCTGCTTCACCGCGCGCCTCAGCGCTTCCAGGTCCTCGATCTCGTCGTTCAAACGGCGGATCTTGTTCCTCAAGGCCTCATCCTCGTACTCCAGGACTTTCCTTTTCTCACCAAGGCGAATGTCTCGCAAGGAACGCTTCTCACCATTCTGGAAGCGGACTTTGCCGACGACCGTCTCACCATCACCATTGGACGTAGCACAGCCGGGTGGTATCACCCAGAAAGCCTCAGTCAGTCAGGGACTGAACACTGGACACTGGCATGCACAACGACCCATTCATGGTTGTTCTGTACTGCAAGTCAATGTGCAAGCCAGAGCGCACTCATAGGACTGAAGTCATGGTCCACATGCTTCATATCATCACTGTAGGTGCACTTCAGATGCTTCACCGTGAACCTTAGTTGATAACGCGACCAATCATTGATTGATGGTCCTTTGTTGTCTCCACTTGCTGTTTAGGGGCTCCGAGTTCTTTCCTGCGGTGTAAACGAAGCCAAGCAGAACAGCCTGCTCGGCAGCCGCAAAGTACATGTTATCAACGGCTTGTTCGCCTGAGACTGTTCAGTGATTGAGACATGGACGACACGCGCAAGCCAACTTCACATGCGGACGGCACACGGAAGCCAATGCATGCCAAGGCACGGGACATGGAACCAAGGACGGTGGCATTCTTCAGCACCATGCGGGCTATGCCACTATTCAAGGCGGCGTCACCGCAGCAGAAAAAACTGAAGTGGTCGGCGCTTGTAGAGGGGCTGCCCACACCGTCACCATGTGGATTTACAGGGGCACAAGGGGCGGCAGGCAAGCCTGCATCCGGAAGCGGATCAGAGTTGTACTGGATCGGCGGCATAGAGGCAATATCCACCTTCACTGCGAGCTTGTACATGTAGATATCCACCTCGGACAACAGGTCCATGTTGGGACATGTCTTGCTGAAAGTGAAGTCACCCTGACCGGTGAGCGATACCAGCTTGCTCTCGACCATCTTCTGTGGAGCCAGCAAGTGCACCTCGAAGCATTCCAGTGACCTCGATTTCATCAACTGCACCAGCTTCGGCGTGTTTGCCTTTCTATACTGGCAGGATTTCGGATCAGCGCCCTCGGAAGTGCGAAACCCAAGTTTGCGCGTCTCACCTTTGAAGAGAAAGGCAACAGCCTCGCTGATGCTGGCTTGGCAGGTCATTCCTGACAGGCGGACTTCACCCTGAATCCTGGTCGCGACGAAGTACCCGATCATATCTGGGGACTAGGAGTCACTTGCAATCACTGCTGCTCGAGAGAAAATGTGCTCTGCATTCTAGGAATTCCACTCTCACGGATTTGCGAAAGATGAAAGATCTAGCTTTTCAGACAGAAGCACCAAAAGACCTCAGAGCCACAGTGAGAAACCGCGCAGCAGTGCACAAACAGAACATAAGGTCAATTTTCGCATCGAACGCCGATGCATGTTGCGTGATTTTAAATTTCCCGGCAGACGGCCTTCCGGGCTCTGCTAGCAGAGCTTCGATGCTGCGCCGTGCAGATGATTGAAGTCAGAAATCAGTCTTCACTATAGCACCGGGTCCTATTGCATGTCTTTACTCCATTGCTCTACACTGCTGCCGCACTTACAAGCAGCCTTCACCGCTGCTTGCTTGTAATTGTACGATACAATCACCAGCTTGTCGAGCATCAAACGTGCTCCGCTATAGATGTTCTTTGATGCTGTGCAAAGCAGCAGGTCGACTGATAGAAGTAAAACAAAAGTCTTCACTATAATGCCTCGCCTTATGCATGTCTCCACTCCATTGCTTTCCACTGCTGCCGGCACCAGCAATTACAGGTAGCCTACACCGCTGCTTGCTTGCACAATCACCTGTTTCTCGAGCATCAAACATGCTCTGATGGGCTTCAAGCTCGCGCCCTGCAGCTTCAAGTGCCATATCCAGACGAGCTTCTTGCTCTTGCAGTAAGACTCGGCGGCCTGAACGACCTCAGTGACATGAATCTTCAGTCTTTCGCTTACATGCCCAAAACCAACAACTCACAAAGAATGATTTCTCACGCGACCGCGCCTTCTGGAACTGACCATCCGGCACAAAGAACATGTTGGAGCCCGACATCTTGGTCGGGGTGCCGCTGACGGTGCCGTGGCTCCAAATCTCCGTGATCTTGTTGGCTTCAATGACATCCTTCAGGCTTCTCACCCTGTCTTCGAAAAAGACCTTCTGTTTCACCGTATCCTGGAGGTTGTAGGGAATGGAACCTGGCAAATCCGTCGTCGAATTCCTGAACTTTCCAGCAGCAAAGCTGAAAATGACGGTCCCTGGGAAGATGCGCTTGTTGGATTGCAACTTCTCACCGGCCTGAATGAAGAACTTACCATCGGCATCGCAGAAGTCAAAGGCCAGCTCCTGAGCCTTGAATCCGTGCCTCGAGTCAAGGACACAATCGCAGACATGTGCTTCAGACACCACTCAAAACTATACTGCTGCACTGCCCGCCTTGGGTTGCTTGGGTTTGGCTTGGTCTCACCTTTCTGCTCAGCCGGCTTCGGGGGCGGGGGCTTCACAACCGGCGCTGGTGCTGCAGGCGTTGAACCTCCTCCTGCTGCCTCACTCTGCGGCTTATTCCCTGCTGCGGACTCTGCCGCTGCTGCATCACCCGTTGCCTTGTCGTCCTTCTCAGTCTTCATCTCACTGGTCTCACCCTTCGCACCCTTCGGCGAGTCCATCACCGCCACGGGCTTTGCGAAGAAGTCCATCTTCACGCGCTTCCACGCCGTGCCGCCGCAGGCGACATCCACGAGGGCCCCGTCCAGGTACAAGACCGAGCCCTTGGCCACGCCTACGCCGTTGCGGGTCTTCACCCTCAACGACAGCAAGCCGTCTGTCGCCCCCTGGTCGAGGTTCACCTTGATGCTGCAATTCGCGCGCTTCCCCGGCTCGGGGATCGCCACCTGATCATGAATCAATCAAACACACTCTACACTGCATTTTTCTGCACGCGCTAGCGGCCTTGGCGGCGGCCCCCACCATCACCGAGTACAGCGGGCCGACTTCACCCGCGCTGAGGGGCATATCCTTAAGTATCACAACTCCCAAAATATTCGACTCTCAGCGAAAGTCACAAGAAAACTAAATCAAGACCAGGCCACGGTTTTGCACACCCTGGTCACCAATGTGCTGCAAGTGCGAAGGGTACTCATCAGTGCCGTTTCCGACGTGTAGTGCAAGCAGGAGATGTCAATCAGTGTCTCATTATCACGAAAGGCTCGCGTTGTGGTCAAGCAAACCTCAAAATCTCCCTACAGAACAGCATGAGACAGCAACAAGGTTCACAGGACCATGGCATTGCACAAAGCTTTGAACATTTAAATCCCCTTGCAGTGTTTTTCAGCCTGGTAGCCAAGCCGTCGGCATACTGGGTCCAAGCAAGGTCTTTACTCATCAGCTCCTGCTGGGCGAGCTGGGACATCACCTCCTCATGCTGCTGCGGAAGCGGCCTGTTGAGGCCGAAGCGCCAGTTCGAGATGTCCACCGGCACATCTTTCAAGCACACGATGTCGCTTGTCACCGCCTCCAGCTGGATCGTTGCCAGGTCCTTCAAGGCGAGCGGCCTTTTGTTGGTCTCTGTCACCAATTTCTTGGCCTCGGGCAGCTTCAGACTCACCGCCAGCCTGTGCATTAGATCCCGCCCGTGCGCAAGTGCGTGCTGCTTCGGGCCAGCAATGAAGCCGATCACCTGACAAAAGCAGCAAGACAAGCCCGTCATCGAAGATCTACGCAAACACAAGCACAGCACTGGCAAGTCGCACCATGGCCTCTCCGCACATCTGTTGTGCCGCTACGAGGATGGACGGGTGCGCGGTTCGCGTCGAAATCGCCGCAAAGCTGCACTGTCCACTGGCCCTGAAGATCTCAGCCATCACCTTGCTGTGATGATCGATTGATTTCGCAATCACCCAGAGATCGACACAATACGGCGACTCCTCATCATCCTGGTCCGGAACACTCGGGGCCTTTTCCGCGACCTCAGCCTCATTTTCACCCTCGTCTTCCTCATTGTCCTCGTTAACATCCATGTCGTCCTCACCACCTTCATCCTTGCCCTCCTTGTCGTCTTCGTTGATCTCAGCATTCGACATGGATCCTGGCTGTTGCTGCTGACCCTTCTCTTCATCTGGTCTGAAGCCTTGGCTGGCAAAACCGCTCTGCATCATTGCAACAAGAAACATAGCAGTGTCACATGAGAGAGCTGACTCACCCCAGCATAAACAGTGCAAGCAACGACAGTTTCTGTTTAAACACCTCAAGCGTAGCTGTTCGTAGGACTTCGCGCGACAGCAATTCACCGCAACGGTGCTCGGAACCGCGTCCTGTTCGAAGTGCTTACCACGAGAGTACCTCGGCAATGGTTGTGAGCACAACAGTGGAATGCTCTGTCAGTCACCTGAAATCTCCCTTAACCTTGATTCCGCCGGGCCACACGAAGTACGTGGCCTTTTTGTTCTTGCTCTGTGCGTTGCCGGCCGTGCATGTCACCACGAAAATCTCGCGAGTTGGCGCCAAGGTCTTCATCTTTGCAGTCACCAGGCCGAGGAGGTCGAATCGGCGGCCGCAGCAGACGCCGAAACTCACCAAGTCTGGCGACACGTTCTTCGTCACCGTCTTGAACGTTGCCTCCATGTCGTCCAAGACCACCTTTGCCTTTGTTGTCGGTTCATCTATGTAAATAAGGCCGCGTGACCCAGGCTTGAGAATGCCCTCGCAAAGGTCCGACAGACCACCATCTCCCGTCACCGTGTGTGTCACGTGGATCTTCGCCAGCATCGGGAGAGCAAGCCTTAGTTCACTTGTCTCATGCGAAAGCGGCTGCAGAGCTACTTCTCACCGGTCACCATGCTCTTAAACTTACCAGAACTCAAATGACATCACCTAGCAACTCTTCGGCCTTCTCTTCCGTTGGGTTCGTGATCACCTCTTGGCCGCTAGGCCCCACGCCTGTATCCTCATCATCGACCTGCATCATCTCAGTTGTGTCACCGTGGGCCTCAAGCGTCGGCGCTTCGGTGGCAGTGGAAGCCGACGATGCCGGGGCAGAAGCCGAAGCCTCAGTACTATTGTGCAGCAGAAGCGTCCCCCGCAGCTGGTTTCCGGGGTCTACAATTGGCATGACCGTTGAGTTTAAAGTTTAGGGTTTAGGGTTTAGAAAGTTTAGGGTTTAGAATTTAATGTCCCAGCCGCAATCCACATAAACGCACCCTCCGGAACACTATTGTGCAGCGCAAACGTCCCCCTCAGCTGGTATCGTGGGTCTACAATTGTATGACCGGAGAGATTAGGGTTTAGGGGTTTAGGGATCTCAAACGTTAAATCTCCCTCCAACCCTTCGTTACACCCTTGACCTATGCAAACTTGGATTCTGGCAGGCAGGCCAGTTTGCCGCTTTTGAGCAGCGAAGACGTTCAACTGGCTTCGGCTCCAGCCTGCAAGCTTTAACGCTCCTTCGGCGTGATATGGCTGCACCTCCAATAATTCCGAAGATTGAATTCCCAATCCACATAAACGGGCCCTCTGGAACTCTACGTAGGTTTCGCTTATGACCCAACCCGAACCGGAAACCTTTGGCGCCAATTCGTTGTTATGGTTTGGCTGCACTTTTAAGCATTTCACATGCCAAACGATACAAAAGCGGGGTCTCTGTCGTACAACGCAAACCAGCAAGACTATACGTACTGGAATTGGGATGTACAGTACTCCTTGCTATCGGACAATGAAGTTCAACTAAAGAGGTTTTACAGGGCGTCAGGATTCCAGCTGCAATGCGCAAGGATATCACCCCCAGCAAAAAGCCTGAACTTGTAGAAACCCAAAGCAAGCCATCTATGGCTGCAGCCTATTTCATGAAATCTGTGCAAAGTGACCTAACACGTAACAGAATATGTAGAATGGTCACCCGGCAAGCCCCAAGCCGAACTTCCGAATCTGTATTGCCACCCCACTCCACAACACTATTCTGATTTGGGAAGTCAAGTCCTAAGCTTTGTTAAGCCGAGTGGATAAATTCGAATTTACCTACGTATTGCAAGTCAACGGCGAATGTCTTGCCGTCCTACTCACACTACCAGACTACACGAGAAACGTGGTTTGGGACTTGGGGATCAAAGTCACCTAACACCTGCAGTGCAGACTAGAACTCAACGGCGAATGGATCTTGCCGTCCTACTCACACTACACGAGATAAGTGGTTTGGGAGTTGGGGGTCAAAGTCGACGAGTCCACAATTTGTTGACATGTGACATTAATAACAGTTGACTGGACCCGCCATATCACGAAAACCTTCGACCAATGTGTGCATATTTACCGTCGGTACCCACTGCCCAACACCCTAAATTTGGACTAAGCTCTGTCAAGGGTTTCACCTCCAACCGGCTAAGCACCAAAGACCTCGCTTGTGGACAACGGGTGCCCGGCAGTCACCCTGAGCCCAGGAGAAGATCTCAGATCGGCTAACCTCAAAGCAGGACGAACTAAACAGTGGGTGACGGATACAAGCTGCGGCTAATTCTCTACTTCGATTCAATGCAGAGTGCAGCACCACTGTGAATCGAACATGCAACTAAGCACTCTCCACGCAAAGTTTCCCACAATGACAACCAATGAACCACTGCGGACCTCACCTTCCATAGGATTCCCGGCCTCCCGGGCCTTGCTGCAGGAGCCAGAGCACCTGCGAGGCGTCACGTTGAATGGCTGGATCGAAGTGATTAGATTGCAAGGCAGAATGCAAGTCATGCGCACAAAGAATCCCTCTTTTGGCCGCGAGGCGGACGAAGATATGAAAATACCTATGGTATACACCCCTCATGCCTCACGGGCGGCGCTATCAAATTATCACGCTGTTGGGCTTGTCTAAGGCCATACTACAGTGACGGTTCGAGAAATATTCACTGTCACCAATTCCCAGGATTGAACCAATTGAGTCACCAATCATGGTACACGCGTCACCCGCTAGCATGTCGAGGGCTTGGCTCAAACTTGCCCGCTGCGAGGAGTCGGCGGATGGAGACATCAAAATGGACCCCTCATGCTGCATCGGCGGCGATATCAGATTAGTATCACCTGTTGGGTTGAGGCTTGGCTGAGGGCCTACAGTGCTGGTTCGATAAATAATTAATTATCACCAATCAGGGGTATACTTGCCAGCCGGTAGCATGCCAAGGGTTGTGCACGCGGGTTTGGCTCAAGTAAGCCCGCTCACTTGCGGCCCTGGCAATGAGCCAGGAGTCGAGGGTCTGACCGGGGCGGTTGCACGGATGGCGTCGATCCTTGCAGGGAATCAGGAATGAAAAGTTGACAACGACCTAAAAAAAACAGTCACTCGAACGGCGCCAACACAGAATGAGTTCTGCCGAGCTGCATGAGAAGACTAACCCTCACCCTACCGGCTTCTTCGAAATCGAGGAGGCCCGCCACTGCATTCACCGCGGTCACCGAAGCACCACAATCATCCAAGATCTCGTTCCTTGGTTGGACAGCAACTGACATGTGTTCGATCTGACATCCACCGTCACTTCTGCATGCTATATCTGCTAAGGCTGCCAAGGTGCACGATCTGAACAAAGCCCGGGCCAGCCTTGCCGTCACCCTTGCGGGTGTTCGTGACGAGCCCTTGGGCAAAGGCATCGTCACCCTTTTTTCCGCCGGCTCCTTTCTTTCCTCCCTTCTTTCCTCCGTCACCTTTGGCAGCAGTGCCGCCAGTGCCACCTCCGTCACCCTTGCCTTTCTTTCCTTTTTCGGCGCCCTTGGTACCTGTCTTTCCGCCGCCGGCACCTCCGCCTGTGCCACCAACATCACCTTTTGCTCCTTGTTTTCCTCCGCCGGCCTCACCCTTTGCTGCACCACTGGGTGGACCACCTCCTCCTTTCTTTCCTCCGCCGGGCTTACCAGCACCGCCACCGTCACCCTTTCCTGGGCCGCCAACATCACCTTTTGATCCTTTTTTTCCTCCGCCGGCCTTACCTGCACCGCCGCCGTCTGTGCCGCCAACATCACCATCTCGTCCTTTTTTTTCCTCCGCCGGCCTTACCATCACCGCCACCGCCACCCTTAGAGCCAGCCTTTCCTCCACCATCGCCATCACCCTTGGCCGCCATGTTGCCTCCACCGTCTCCTCCTTGAAGGGTAGGATCATCACCGTCACCTCGACCATCACCATTGCCACCTCCATCGTCGTGTCCACCGTCATTGTCATCGTCACCCTGGGCCTGCTGCAAGCTCTCAGGGGCCTCGGCCTGGTGCTCACCGTCGTCAGGGGCCTCCTCGTGGTCCTCTGGTTGGGCCGGGTGAGAGTGGCCACTCCAGCTCATATTGACGACTGAGCCTCAAATAATGCAAACACCGACAATGCGCAACACGAACACGCAATGCACGCATGCCCCCATGACTCATCTCTCTGCTGCCACGTGGCTCTTTTATGACTCGTTCACTGCTGGTGATCACCCAAGGCGAAGCGTCAGCTTTGTCTGGGGTCTGGTGCAGATGGCGAGCAATGTCGCGGGATGCACCGGGAGCCAGAAAGTGGAGGAGCCCGAAAGCCTCAGCCAGTGATGCACGAGCATGAACACCGAAACACAAAGTCACCTGTTGGTGCTGCCAAGGAACCTGCTGCGCGCCTCGGTCCAAGGTGCGCTCGGCGACCCAGGATTCGTTCAAAGGGATCACCCTGAGAGCGCAGGAATCGCGGGCGGACATGCGATGGTGACCCTGGCCTTATACTATGCTTCTGCGAATTTCCGAATGTCACCTGTCACTGCGCATGACTATCCAATGCCATGTGGAGCAATCCATGCATCCATGCAAGGCCATGTGGAGATGGCATGTCTGAGCCAATTTTGCAGCAATCGGTTCACACTGCTGGACATGCCATGCTCGATGCAAGCACTAACACACGAGAACACATGCACATGGCAAAAGCTGCGACTGTGCAAACAACGCAATGCAAGCAAGGCAGGGGTGGCACCTGCAGTCGTCACCCTGCCCAGGAGGAGAGATCTGCTGACCTGAGAGCAGCATTTCTAGGGAGCCCAAAAAGCACATAAGCATAAGCATTTTGTAGGGATATCCCTGCCTTATTGGGCTTCTTTACAAGGGGGTTTATATGAGATGTCCCTATCCTAATTTTTATGTGCCTTTTTGGGCCCTAAGTTCTAGCTCACCACACTATCTGCCCTACGACTTACATGACCTTTCGTCCTGCCGTCGGAATCAATGAACCAACACCCTTTGTGTTTTCTGATCAGCATGCAATTTCACAGCACCTTCGCCCGACGTTAGTGTCATGCCCCATCGCGAGTTCTAAGATTCTACTTGCCAAAATTAAACATGGCCCATTATCTGAAACTCGGAGAACATTGAATACGGCTCAGACAAAGCATCCCTAAGGCACCATTGTGGTATCCGAGCATCATGCAATTTAAGCCCCTCAGCCCGATCCCCATCGCCCGTTCTGCCTACCAAACACGGCCCCTTCCAATTTTCATCCCAAAGAAAGAGAATCAATGAACTAACAAACTATCCGAAAGTTTGAAAACATGTCCAAAACATGTCCACGAGGCCCCGGCGCTGGCAAGCCGACCAGCGAAGAATGCCTGGGCTGCAAGAATCTGTGTCTCAAGAACCCCCTAGGCCATGTTCGCATCTTTAATCCAAATAGGGTAGTTGCAGCACCGAAACAGCAGTTCAATCACCCTGAAGCCGAAGCCCTGTCTTGACACCAAATGGCAAAGTCATCCTGGCAGGAGAATTGATAATATTAAATCCAAAGGAAATCACTCACCAAAAGGAGCCCTGAATCTGAAGGGGTAGGCTTCATAGGGTTTTGACAAGGCAAGCCCCAAGCCCCGTAGACTTAGACCCTTGCAATTCAAGGACACAGTCGATGAGCAGTTGCAATCACTGTAATGTGGTTTAGGGCTTAGGGTATCTCTGTTGTCATTGTTCCGTTGAACTATCAGCTTGGGCAGTGCAGCGACAGATGTCGGACTTTTTCAAAAACGCTGGGCGGCAAGAAACTCACCCCTCATGTGCAGGCGCCAATGGCCATGGCGCAAGAAACTCACCCCTCATGCGAAGTCAGCGACTGGGCTGGGCAGCACTCACCCTATGATCTGGTTTGCAGTACCCCGAACTTTGATATATTATATTGAATGGTGAATCACCCGACTGGACTAAGCGGCACTCACCCTATGATCTGGTTTGCAGTACGCCGAACTTTGATATATTGTATTGAATGGTAATCACCCTTTGCCTTTGCCCTTCGCAGACTCACCTTTGGGGGTTGCAGCTACTGCAGGAGCTGCCCAAGCCGAACCAACGAGGAGCTCGGGAGCATTGGGACTCACCCTCTGCAAGGCTACTCTCAGGTCACCGTTCTGCTTGAGGAGCTGGCTCACCCTTTCCTGGGCGTCACCGTTGTCCTTCACGAGCTGGGTCACCCTGGCGTCGGCCTTCTCCAAGTTCTCTCTCAGGGTCATCCGAATCACTCTTTCGGTGTCCAGCTTCTCCCTGAGAGTCACCACGTCGGCGCGAAACCCGTCCAGCTCTCTCGTGGTCTTTCTCAGATCACCCTTCACCTTGTCCAAGTCTCGCAAACCCAGAGCGTCTTGCACAGCCAGTTTTTTGGCGTGCTCACCTCTTAGCTCTCTCACCTCTTCCACTCTTCTTTCCTGACCAGGGACCCAGGCTTTGGGAGCTGCTTTAAGGTCACCTTTAAGGATCTGAAACATTTATTGATATTCAATTATCCGATTATCACCAAAAGCCTCAGCTTCGCTGAGCTCGGCCCGGAGCTCGAATTCCTGGGTCACCATCTTGTCCTGCCAGGGGGGTTGAAGCTCAGCTACTTAAATCTACTTAAAGGGGCTTAATAGGGGGGCGGCTCACCCTATTAATTAACCGGCCTCTAAGATCTTCTTCTCTGCGTTAAACTCGAGCTCCTTCTGCGCCAGTTCTGCCTTCAGAGGCTTACCATTACCAGAGGGGGTCGGGCCTTAGGAGTTTTCTGGCTAATCTTTTTTCTGGCCTGGAGGTCACCCAACTCCTTGTCGTACTGCTCCTTTTCCGTCACCCTTCTCTCCTACCAGGGGTTCAGGCTCGGGTCAAGTTGCTATTTCGTTGCTTTTCATTTAATTTAAGTAACAAAAACCAAAGCCGCACAACCTGAACCCCACAACCCTCACCTCGAGGCGCTGCAGCTGCTCGCGCAAGTCATCTATGGTGAGGTGGGCAGCAGCGTAGAGTGAACCCCGCATCCGCGAGGAAGGCGTCGGATTCTTTCCAGAAGATGAAGATTAGATGTTAAGTTTCAAGGCGTAGGGTAATTATCAGGGTTTTAATTAAGGGGCTCGGGTTCAACGTTTAGACATCACAAAAAGTCCTGTTCTGCTCACCCTGACCCTTGCCGAGGCTTTTGCCTGCGGCGGCAGAGCCCGTGCCTTTGCCGTAGTCGTAAGGGCCATAGCCGTAAAAGTCAGGATGCCACGCCATGGCCGGGCCGTAATAGAAATCACCATGCGGCTGCCAAAAGTAGTCACCCTTCCCATAGCCCCCATAGCCATAAGGGCCATACTCGCCCTTGCCGTGGCCGTGAGCAAAATACTCACCCTTGCCAAAAGTCGGATCCATGGCACAGGGTCCAGGGTGGGTCCACCGACGACAAAGTGATGACAATTGAAGTGAACTGTGCTAAGTGAACTGGGCATAAAACTGTTCACCTGGTCAATTATAATTGACAATGGCCTAATTAAAACCGTGTGAGATTCTATCATCCTGAGGGAATTTCGGAACTTCGCTTGAGCCCTCAATCTGCAACAACATGTTTTGCAGCATGCAGACATGTCTCACGGCACTATTTATCACCCTCACCTTTGACCTCAATGGGAGTCAAGTCCCCCTCACCCGACCTAAATCACCAAAAGCCCTTGCACCCCCAAACCCTAACCCCGAAATTCCGAAACCCGAGCTAAATGATTGCATTGCAACCACATACACGGCTAGTGCGGCCCAGGTTGCCGCGCGATCACCCTGCCGATGTGAAGATGGCCAGCAGCAGCAGCCGTCTGCAAGGGGAAAACATAAGTCACCCGTACAATAACCCTCACCCTACAATCACTGGCACACGCATCAAGACATGACATGTCACATGGCACTGCAGCGCTCACACTCACTCCGATGCAAAACACTTCCCAAACTGAAGCAACCTTCAATGCCTTCTAATCACCCTGTTAATTTAAGCACTGGACTAACAACTCGGGCGAAACTATCTCCTGCCCATACTTGTAGCTACTCTAGTCACCCTACATAATATCTAGTCACCCTACATAGTATGAAACTCTAGCATGCATCTACAAGACTACAATCCAGTCACCCTTCTAGCCTAAGGCCCTACAATTTACAACAAGACAGCGAAAATCGCATGCTGTCGAGTCACCCTACAGCGGCCAGTCCTACAGGTTTGTGGCCGTCTAGAGACAGCGAATTATCGCATGCTGTCGTACCCTACACCTAACCGACATTTTCTACAGCCTAGACCAGTCACCCTACAACGGCTAGTCACCCTACAACGGCTAGTCACCCTACAGGTTTTGCGGCGAATGTTGCATGCCGCCTTACCCTACACTTACTTACACCTACGCTTAACTACCCTTACCAGCGCTGACACTCCCAGGCCTTATCACCGATGCCGTCGTAACGGAGCTCACTCTGAAGGTTTGGGGGCTTCGGGGTTTAGGGTTTAATTAAGGGTATAGGGTTTAGGGATTTAGGGTTTAGGCCGGGGTTGAGGCGGTCGGGTTTAGGGTGGGGTCGAACTTTCGGACTTTAGGGATAGGGCTCGGTACACTTCTCGATTTGTGCGTGCGTGGCATCCTTGCGTTCGTTCAGGGTTTACATAAGGTTTAGGGTTGCTTGGTTTTGTACATCACCATTCAGTCTGTAATGTTGGAGATTTAGATTAGAATCTATTAGAGGTTTGGGTATTCAGGTGGAATCGGGTTTTAGGGTGAGATTAGTATTAAGGGGCTTAAAGTGTTGGGTCTGTAGTAAAGTCGTTTATAGGCACACTTCTCGGTTTGTGCGTGTCATCCTGGGGCCTGAGTGAGCTACGGGGCCGAGCATTCAAAACCCAAAATTTGGAACCTAATATCAACCCGTCACTAATTAGTTCAAATCCACCCAAAACCTTGAGTATAACCCAAAATTTGGAACCTAATATCAACCCGTCACTAATTAGTTCAAATCCACCCAAAACCTTGACTATGTAAACAGTTTCTACGACTTGCCGGCACAGAGGACTTAGCACAGGTCTGCTACTGCCGCCAAGTCGCAGACGTGGGCCAGTCGCCGGACATCTGGCAAAAACAAGTTGCCAGCTTTGTGCCAAGGTAAGGTCTGCGGCGCCGAGTGGAATGGATTGCACGAAGTAGATTTGCTAGGAGACCTCGGCTTCCACGGCTGCACCCAATATCATTTCATACACACACACACAGAGCAAGAAAATCGGACTCCACAACAACCACCACAGCAACAACAACGACGGGGGGAGGCTTGTGTTGTTGCTGTTGCTGTTGGTGCTGGTGGTGGTGCTGTTGTTGTACAAAAAAAGAACAAGGAGGGGGGCAAAGAACGACCCGCTCACCCCTCTATCGAAGGGGTATGTGTTCTAAACAGTCTTGCTAGTTACGCCGCCCTTCTGTTCTGCACCTGCGCAATTCGACTTTTGGACATCAGATTCACAGCTGCCGCGTGCCCCTTTCGGGGTGCTGGCCAGGACGAGGCATCGACGTGAAGTCGTCAGTTCGTTACTGAAATTCTCAAGGGGGCGCTGCTATCAAATCGCAATCAACGAAAGACTGACCTATCTCCTGCCCCTCCCATTCCGGTGCCTTCACTTAAAAGCGGTTGCAATGCCCACCTAAGCACTGTAGACGTGGCTCTGCAAGTCTTTGCCGTTATCCTGGCCCTGAGCATCCGGCAGACTCTCACGGCTTCAGGTGTGGCTGTGGCTTCACTGAAGTCCCGAACTAAACTCCGGGCAATCTGATAAAGCAAAGGTCGTCAGTGCTGCGAGGGGTAGCCTCCGGTGGTCATTTTCGTTATCACTGGCTGCAGTAGGAGGGAAAAACGATTCAACTAGTTTTCATGTCGTCAACAGTCGGCACAATAGCCACACCCTGGCCACACTGCTGGGACGAGGTAGCATGGGAGCCCTCGCCGAGAGAGCAGATCCGATAGCAAGCAGAGGCTTGGATCCACGAAAAAACGCATGAACGTCTTAATGCCTGCCGGACAAAGCGAAGGCACAAGTCGACACGAATAATTACACACAGTAAAGCTGGACTCTATACTATACACTTTCCTGGGCAAAGAAGACTCCCTTCTCAGATATCTCGAGGCTCAGCGCATTCCGCTGCTTGGCAGGCGGGCGAGAGTGAACGCCTGGCAGGCAGGTTACGGCAAGTGGGAGCCTTCCGCGCCCTGAGCTCTATCTAGACTATGCACCCGATATATCCGCATAAGAGTCGTACTGTTGCGGAAGATGCAAGCCCGCGAAAAAACCTTCAGTAAGACGCCCGAAGTCCATCGTAAGCCTGTCCTGTCACGCAGACAAATTACCTGTTTCGTTGAGAAACGCAACAGAAACCAGGACATCCAGGCAAACACGGAATAGGTGTTTTTGAGTCACGGTCTGGGGCCGGCACGGTTGACGAAGCATCGTGTTAACGCAGGAAGCTGAAACAAGGATGGCAGCACGACTCAGGTTTCAAGACTGCAACTCCGCCTGAGCTTGCTGTGTTAAACGACATAACCTCATATCAACTCCACCTTCTTGAGGGGCCATGATAGATGTACAGATGTACATGTACAGGCATCTTGGGGCGGTGGTGTGGTGTGATCCTCAACAAGCCCCTGCCGGCCGCCTCAGAACACCGGCCGGTCATAGCGCGCCAGAGCTCCTGTCATCACCATCTCCGATGTAGGACCCGACCTCACACCCGTCTGAAATGAAAGGAAGTCGGAAGGGATGAGAGTGAGGGCAGATGCAGGATGCGAACAGCTCAAACAAGGCAAATGTGCCCAAAGGCTCTCGGCTTCTGAAGGACTCTTAGAGCCCTCGCTGCTCCGGCTGTGCGCCGGGCCAGCGAGGGCCGACACCGAAGGAGCAGGAGAAGCTCTTGTTCCTGGGGCGTCGAAGCAGTTTCAGACCTGTTGGACTTAGACTGTTAGACTTCCAAAACTCGGGATGCCCCAACCACGAGCAAAGCAGCGCAATTGACTGGGCACTTCGATTCACTCAAAGCCTCATTTTCAGCCACCGCCGAAGCGAGCTGCAACGCTCTGTGAGCAAAACCCGGCCTGGTGCTGTCGACCATCTCCTGCTTCTTTGACTCCATTGCCGGGCCATCGTACTTCATGGGCCCAGGACTGCGCACTTTCATCAGGTCAGACCTGAGGATGTCTGCAGCTCGCAGCTCAGCTCATGTGTTCGGATCTGCAAGTACTTTGAGCCAGATTTGCATGGGCTCCAGCTATATTCCATTTCGCCGACATCGACGGATGAGTCATGTTTCATCACATCCCACCAGCTTGAGTATGAGATCGTGCATGACGGTCCCATAGAGCTTCAAGCTCTCGCATCTGTAGGCTTGGCGCTGGCTAAGAACTGCGTAACAAGACTTGCCCATCTCTGAAACTTGACGGTGAGAACCTCTCTTGCGTCGCTCAAACCCTGGGAACGCGGAGGATGTGCGATGCTGTCAAGTTCTGGCTCTACCGGCGAAGCCTGGAATGAGGGTGCCTGAGGTGCCCGACTCGGAGGGAAGCTTCTTTCCGATGGAGAAGACCTCATTGCGGCTGCTGACAGGTCTTGCGATGACAGCTGAAACGGCAAAAGGCTGCAACCATAGCTGTGGCAGTCACGACCGCCACGGGCATTTATCCCCCCCCACCCGTGCTATGCAGTTACTATGCCTCCATGATATAACTGGCCTTTCTATGGCAGTGTCAGAAGTGCAGCATCGCATCACTACAAACCCTTTTGGCAGCATTGTCGTGTCTGTTAATTACCATCACTTTCATTGGCTGCCCACATGTACTGGTACGAGCATGACGAGCACCTCCGCTACTCAGATTCAAGGCATTTGGAACCCCATTGCCATGCCGGCTGAGGCCAGGAGTCTTTGAAGTGCTGTGGTGTTGTCCTGCTTTGACGTCTGACACGCGGATGACGAGGGAACCTTTGGCTCATGCCTGAATTTCAGGGGGTGTTAGAAGACAAGGGCTCCGAGAAGTGGAGACCCGATCCCGCTGCTCCAAAGCTGCACTCTCAGGCTTCTGCTGGCTGCTTCTTCTTGTGGACATCCGCAGAGTATTGATACTTCGGGCCTGTCGTCGCACAGGCAATGTGTTGTACAGACCTACCTACTTACGCAACATCTCTAAATTCGCACGCTCACAACAAACAAACTACCATACACGCAGGATTCCTCCTCAAATGCATAGACAAGTGGACAGCCAGGCAGGCAGGCCGACAAGCACATCTATATGCATAGCGTCATTAATGTCTATATGCATATACATATATTGTAGAGAGAGGGAGGGGGCGGACAGATGGAAGGAGGGAGTGAGGGGCAGGGAGGGAGAGAGAGGTAGAGAGAGGTAGAGATAGCGAGCGAGCGAGCGAGCGAGATACGTACGCCCAGTGTATCAAGAAAGTTTTGAGATCCGCTCGGCCCTGTGAAAACCCAAAGACTCCTCACCCAGAAAGCTGAGGACGAGTTCAATCCTTCTCTCAAGTACACCCCAACCCCAAACCGTCAATTCCCGGCTTTGCCTGGGATGGAAGCCACCCAGGAAGGCACCGCATCGCCGGGTACCATGGCCGGCCGGGACTTCACTGACCTCGCGTTGGCTCGGCTCTGACAGCTGGGCAGCGGGGGTGGGAAGGATCCTCTACTCGTGGCCTAGTATCTAGCAGCCGAGGGACCACGACGGCGGCTTCTTCCGCGTGGCATCGATGCCCTGCCAGAGAAGCTTAGCTTTTGGAAGATAAGGTGATCTGGGAGATGCTGTCATGCCCATGAGACTTGTCCATGCATCGATCTAGTCGGTGCTACACGACAACAAGAAGCCCCAACGACGAACAAAGGGTACGGAGGCTTTCGACTTTGCCACACTTGCAAACCACAACACACTGCACTCACCACTTCAGCGAAGAGCTCCCAAGCCTTCATAAGCTGCTCTGTCGATATTTGCGGGGCATCTTTGGCATTCTTGTTGCCTGAGAGCGCTTGGAGCTTTGAGGGAGGGGGCCCTCGAAGCCTAGCCTTTGCCAAAAGCGCCCTGTGCCGACAAGCTGGCTGATCTTCAACTTACACCTTTCGCAGCGAACTGGAGATAGTTGGTCAAGAATGGAAACCCTTGAGGCAAAGCACAAACCAGGTCGCGTGGCCCAGGGAGGGTTCTGAGGTTCTTCTTCTTCGTCTCTTTCTTGCGCATGACTGCTCATGTGCACGCTCAGCAGGATGAGGCACGAACATCAGTCTGGGGCTATCTATTGCCCGTGAGGTTAGTGCTCGTCACTACTGCAGCGTTTGCCGCACCAGGCACCGAATTCACGGTGCTATTTTATTTTAGGGGACCTGAACAGTCGCAACAGCCAGAAATTGAAGACCAAGTTGCCAAAATCATCGTCGCCCCTTCCACGGATGCTGTAAACAGGCTGCTTCTCCTTGAAACCTGAGCTTCAAACACATGTAGAGAGGACAGCGTCGCGAGCCAACCCATAGGTCGTAGGTCGTCGCCTGCATAGCTTCCCGACAATTCAGACCCCGAGCAAAATCAAAGGTTTCGAAGAGAGTCTGTTCGTGTCGTAGCTGTAGATGGGGCCCGGGATGGACTTGGTCCAAGAAGGCACGCCGCCACCTGGTCAAAACGAAATGCCAAGCACCTCTCTGTGGTGGCCACTGCAGGTGGCCTCTGGTTAGGCGGAGAGTGCCAGACCAGTATGTTTAGGGCCAGTGGCGAAGACTGCGACGTTCCAAGCTACGTGTGCATCCGGTGGCCCATCGCAAAACTAAAGAAGACCTCGCCGACGCGTAAATCACGCTCAAGAGTCAAGAGGCCTTCGGCCTTCACATCACCAACCCCCCCTGGGCGGCGAGGCCTATGACCATCTCTGGCTTTGGGCGCATGGAGTACACCGGCTGCTTGTTCCTCAGGACTAGAGTGAACTAGAGCACACTGGCCAAAGGTACTTCTTTTCCTTGATTCATGAAGCCAGGTTTCTTGAAGCTGTTGGTGTCGTAGTTGTACTGAGGACCTGCACGTCAGTGCGCCGAGCCGGAGCTGATGCAGAGAGCAGTGCCAGTGAGTTTTTGAAGATCAAAACAAGTTATCGGCCTCGCTTCGTTGTCGACTTTTTTTGTTGACCCGGCCGTTTTCCGAAAAGCAGGGAGAGATTTAACCGGAGATGCTCGTGCATGCTAGTAACAGGATACTACTGGCAGCAATTCTTAGCAGGGGGGAAGGGGAAGCGCTTGCCCTGGCTACGTGGGTCCCGCCTGGGATACTCGCCTGCCAGGAGGGGACCGGACCTCCAATGATCCTCGGATGTCGCGGGTTCTGTGAAGGCTCCTGGCTTCGACATGTACGGTGAAGGTGTCCCATTCAAGGCACATCTTGGGCTTTTCCGCCATGCTCCATTTCCTGGGCTGCACTTGAAAGTTCCATGAGCTTGAAGCTGACTGTCTCTGTTCGAGTTCAAGGCAAAGCCGAGGCTTCTTTTGCTGCGGTGTGCACGTGGCATCTCATGAAACATGCCACTGTCACTTGCAAAGTCCATGGTCTGGCTGTCAAAAAACCGAGACCGGGCACGTAAAGTTCCTGAACATCATGCACTTCGAAGGCCGTGTGTCGGAGGCGTAGCAGCTTGCTTCTTGTACCTCGGATGGTCCAAGTGCGGTCATGTACCAACATCTCTGAGACATGGAGTATCCCCAAAGTCAGCCGACAACACCTGAGACATCGAAGTCGCACACCAGAAAGGCTTTGTCAAAGATGAGGGAAAACCAAGATGCCCAGCACGCGTGCCCTTCGATACCGCCGCAGGAGCACCCGTGGAGGTCTTCGCCTTACTGCTGAGTACTTTCAGACTTGCCGTAGCGCCGCATACTTGGCAGCCTCTAGTCTTCAAAGGCATGGCAGGAGATCAGTTCGCGGCTCCTCTCAAATCTCCTTCTTCTACTCATCTGTCTTCCATGACCACCACACGGACAACCATAAATGCAAGTATGAGGACGATTCTTACCGGTGCCAGGATGAAAGAACGCCCTGAGTTATCCCCGACCTCCCAGCTGAAGCCCGAAAGTTCTCCAAGCGGCTGAAGAGGCGCCGTCCTCCATGCTTCGAAACCCTCGTCGTCTCACTAAGTCCAGGTTCCACTGAAGCTGAAAGCAGATGCTTCTTACTTTTTTCTGTGTGGAAAGTATACAGAATGGCCTTCTGCTGAGATGTATCCGGTGCTGGACCTGTGCTCCCTGAACAGAAACCTGCGCGAAGATGAGCTCAAGACAACCGAGCAGGACCAGATAGTTGTGGCTGACAACTACACCGCCACCAAAAACCAGCCAAGCCCAACGCCCAAGACTCGGGATGCTTCTGGTGCTTTGCGGCGATGCCATATCCAAGGGTAGGGTAGTTTGAAGGCCCTGCTGTTCATCTTGGCCCCTGCTGTTTCAAGCGATGGGCGGTGCCACATCTCACATTTGCTGTAGCCACACTTGCCATATTTTCTAGTTAAACACCTGAAATCTCACTGCGCTTAAAGTGAGCTTCAGCGGCTGATGACTTCAATCACAAAGGCGGGGGCAAGGTGCGAGGTGCGGTTGCTCGTTGATTGTCGAGGGCGTTGGCAGCCCTCAAAACCGGGGCACTTTTCTCCGAGGTCGCGACATTGGTGACTGATGGATCCAACATGGCGCAGCACGCGGGGATTCGACATCCCAAGCGTGACAACGACGAACAAGCTCAGCTTCGCTTGGAAGTCTGGGGAAGTCCCTGGAACTTAGCGAAACGAGCAGATCGATTGTAGTGCAGAACTTGCCTTCAGCAGAGGCCTTCAATACTCACACCCTGCAACCACGAACAGTTAAGCTTGGGACCTTCCTGAACCAATCGCACAGCGAAAACCCCCTACCAGCCTTCATTGAGTCATACGCCCTCATAATTCTACATCAACAAACCCCCCAGACTCCGTCACTGGATCTATCCAACCGGCGCAAATGACGTTGACAGGTGTTGTCTCTTGATGAAGCATTGTTGGTGCACGACACGAAACTTACCTGATGCTCTTGGCTGCCGCATCACATCTGACTCCCTGATCCCAGAGCCTCATATGGGAATTCTGGACGACTTGTTAGTCCTACTTGCTTCGAGTAGCCACGACGGACGACGGCTGGATAGAAAGAGTCTGTCACTGGCTAGTATGCAGCTCTGCAGGTGATAGAGAGAGATGGGGCCGGTGAGCTCCAGAGCTGGGAACATCCACGCGCCTGCCCCGTGTCAAAACAGCATTTAAAGCAGCGAAAGAGCACGCGGAATTCATGAATGCCTATGTTGTTGACTAGGAGTTAGGTCATCTGAATTCTGCACCCCTCCAGTGCCGAGGTGGATCACCGTCCCCACCCCTTCCGGGTGGTGGCCACGAGTGGCATCTAAGTCAGCATCAGGCAATGCCTCCAGCCGCGGCTAAAGAGGCCTTCCGACTTTGGTGGCGGTGGCGGCGGTGGGTGCAGCACAGTGGTTGCTTGTCGTTATGATAGCTACCTCAAAGTACTTGATGCTGCTTC
Organism: Symbiodinium sp. clade A Y106; assembly: GCA_003297005.1. Taxonomy (NCBI): domain Eukaryota; class Dinophyceae; order Suessiales; family Symbiodiniaceae; genus Symbiodinium; species Symbiodinium sp. clade A. Next base: position 50,058 of record BGNK01004028.1, read on the forward strand.
CTTTGTCCCGCGTGCGACATGCTAGATTCAACCTGAGACTCGTTTGAAAAGAGACGGAGGGAGTGGGGCCACATCTCTTCCTGAACAACATTACGGTCCATGGAACAAGTGCCAACGTTGGTCGAAGATTTTTGTTCCTTCTTGGTCGAAGATGGGAGTCAGGGTTCTTGAACGCTTCCGACGTGCTTACCCGGAACTGCTTAGGTCCTGGTAGTTTGCAGGAATTCAAGGTCTCAGGCAAGAAAGTCGTGGCTCCAACTCTGCCCCGGACCCGGCGCTTGCCGTCCAAGCGGCTCGCGGGAGGTATTGGCTACTGCTCGGACCACACCTCGGCTCTCAGAGTCTCAGAACTTCGCTCGACTGCCGAAAGATCGAGACTTCGCTGCAGCTCTTTCAACGAGAGTATCGCCGAGGTGCCAAGCAGAAATCGGGAAGCCAGCCCTTGCTGGGGCGATCCTTCCAGAGATGGCAAAGTCTCTTTCTATACCCATCCGAAGTGATGTCGGTGCGTCCTGGCAGTCTACGTAGGTCCAGCCTCAGCCACAGATTCCAAGGTGGGGATATGCAACCACAAGAAGGAAGCTGAGCCACGCACCCTCCTTGGTAAGGGAGCTAACCCATACCAGGCAGAACTCGCCAATCTCCACACTACACTGTGACTCGTCTCGTGCCTGGCGGCGTGCCTAGCACCATCCCTTCCGTTAGGACCGTTAGGACTAGGACGCTGGGACTCTGCTTCCAGGGTTTTACTCGGATGACGCATGGACAAACCCATGATCTAGGAATGTTTCCGATTGCTTCTTCAACCCTCGCTGGCCTCCCACTTGGTCTTGGCTTTCCTGGGCACTATCGTGAAGTAGAACAAGAGTCGGAGCAGTCGGGCAGGATTCTCAGGTTCGGCGACCGGCATCTGCAAAAGCCGTTCAACCAGAGTGAGAAAATACGACGCCCAGACGACGGGCAGCTCCACAGAGAGTGAGCGAGAGTCGAAGCTGCAAGCATTTCTTTGCTGACAAGGTTTCGCATGGACAGGTGAAGAACTTGCACATGTATAATGTAGAGTAACCGAAGGGGTCCCAAGAACACTCTCCCTGCAGCGGGTCCACCCTCGAGCTTTCGCCAAGGAACATCCATCGCTGGCCTTCCTGGAGCTCTGTAAGGACCAACCGGGGCAGCCAGCCCACTTTTGCCTCCACTGCTGATGAGAGTAAAGGCTCGATGCGCGAGGGCACATGATGCCGTTTGGTCTCGGGCCGGATATCATGTTTAACAACAGGCCACACAGGGCACCAGGGTTGCACAAGGCTACACTTGACACGGCATTGGCATAATTAGGGGCGGCTGTTCTAGGAAGAGAGAAACATGCAAGAGTAAGAGAACTGGCTGTCCAAAGAACGCAGGAACCAAACCGGCGCCTGGTCTTTCGCTAATTCCGCGTGGATCCACCCGTTCTCTGTCGCGGTCGCTGTCCACACCTCTCGTGGTCGAAGCGTTTCGGTACTTCAAGGAACTTGGGCCACCAGTGCCTAGTGCCTACTTCAATGCGCCGAGGGCCCGGCATAAACAAACTCCTGGTCAGAAACGCTGAGCTGGCTGGGATCACCGGACGTCCTGGAAGCGAAAACTTCCCAACGACTGACTGGCTTGGCCGCATCGGCTTTCAACTGCTCTTTGGCTCTCCCCCTTTGTGCCGGTCCAGGCTTGTTTCGCCCGCTCGAGTCGCTTTGTCGGAGCGGCGGGGGTGACGGCAGGCGCCGGCCTCGGCTCCAGCCAGGTCCCAAGTGGTGGTACGATGGTTCGTGACTCACGCAGCTTTTTTCCCTGAGTGCCGGACTGAGCTGTGGGTTCAGCAGCCGCTACCAATGGGGTGCCGCTAGAAGCAACCTTCAGGTCAGGCTCATCTTCTAACTTCTGATTCTGATTCTTTTATGTGTTGCAAGGCGAATATGTAATTGCTGGAAGCCTAGGCCTAGGTTGAGATGCGTGGAGCAAGCCGCCGCTTCGCAGGACCGGAGCTTGAAGCCATGTCTAAACCTGACGGTTCCTGGATTGAACGCAAGTGCTCACATGGCCTCACTGGTCGCTGCCGCAGCTTCCGGCTGCTGCTGCTGCTCAGCCGGAACTCCTAGCAAAGAGAGCACCATAACATCCCGTAGACGTCGTGGAAGTAGTCGTGGTAGTCGCAACAGCAGCAGGAGGAGTAATCGGCAGAGTGGGAGGAAGTGGCAGGACGAGCCCTCCAGCGAGCCTCCGTTCTGTGGCGTTGCGGCCGATGCGGGGGCCTGGAGGCACACCCAACACCAAAGAGCCGCAAACGTCTCATGGCACGCGAAATATTAGCATCGGATCACAGACAAGCGCCCAGCAAGTAGTACAAACAAACACACACACACAGAGAAATATGCATATACACATCTAACTTTCTGGTACGTGTACATATATATATATATATACTAATATACATATGATAAACACATACATACACATACGGAGACAGACAGACACACTTCGACAGGGACCCACAAGCAAAATGCCCTGGAGCAAGCATCACGGTCATTGCAGCTCCATGGCCCCACGACGTACGAGCCCCCGAGCCCTCAAGAGTGGCGTGGGAACCGGGTTTCTCGAAGCCTCGCCTCTGCGGCCTTCTCGGCTTCCGTACTCGGAGGATCCTCCTGGGCCTTGGAAGGAACCGCGGAGAACTCAGTCTCTGGAGAGAAGGCTGTCAAGCGGCGAGCCCCGTCAAGGTACCCTGTTCTCAGTCAAATCCTGAACGGTTTCGATGGTTTCGGGTGTGCATAAATTTCCTTGTCTGCCGGAACTCCAATTTTGGGGCACCGGGTCGTTGCTTTTCGCATCACCCCACGGCTTGCCGATTGGGGCGCTTTGGTCTGCTAAGGGGTAGCCTTACAAGCCCTAAACATTCAAGTATTCAGGATTTTCGCACAAGCTGCTACGAACAGCAGTGGCCGACAGAGATCTTGTCCGTATTGTTGGATCAGTGCAAAATGCCAGCGCATGATACACGTTGCCAAAGCAAATCCACGGGGAAGGCAGGAAAAACCTGCATGTCCCAATGGAGTGACCCCTCTGCATACCCACCCAAGAATGACTGCAGAGGCACGTCCCACTCCCCCGCAGCAAGCCCCGCAGGAGCTACACGGGAGGGAAGGGAAACGAAGTGGGGGTCAAACGAAAGCTTGAGGCTGAGACCTGCAGTGAGACGTGGCACGCGGGATGGAATTTTAAGTTCACCTGGCCTGCCCACCGTGAAACTCAGAGTTGGAGAGCTGGCTCCCTGTCTGGTCCGTCTTAAACACTTAGCTGGATGAAGCCTGCACTCCATCTCGAGCTCTTGTGTTTGTGCATTTGGGCAGCATGTGTGCTTTGTTCGTGCCTCCATTTGCAACTTGGGACCCTGCCCCAAGTCAGGTTCAGTTGTGTGCGCGTCGGGCAGGAGTCAGAAACCAAGCTTGAGTTCTCCAGACTATGCTGGGTCGTCGCTTGCTGTCCACTGTCTCTGCTTGCCTTGCCGTTCTTACATCTGCCATCCCGGCTCCTCTCGCTCCCTGCCTTCTTTCTGCGAGGGCCCGTCTTGCTCTTGTGCTTTACGGTTCGAGCACACAAGCGCTGAGAGCGTGACCGGGAAGAAGCTACTTTTGCCGTTGACGTCACCTGGCACGATGGGAGTTTTCCGGATACGAGTCGGAAGCGGAGGCACGGACAGAAGAGAAGTAGGGAAGAGATTCGGCACATAAGGAAATTTCCGGGTAAGGATCTTAGAGGCCCTTCTCGGGTTCTTTGTTGAAGCTGGGCAATACAGGATGGGGTGCAAACTCTATTTACGTACTGCCTACTTAGACTGCGTACGAATGCTTGTCCAAGAAGAAGGGAGGCGCAGAACCTGTTTAGTGAGATCCTTATGTTTATGTGCCGCGTTGGCTNTGCAAACTCTATTTACGTACTGCCTACTTAGACTGCGTACGAATGCTTGTCCAAGAAGAAGGGAGGCGCAGAACCTGTTTAGTGAGATCCTTATGTTTATGTGCCGCGTTGGCTCCTGAGAGAAGGCCGAGAGGATGGACCCCTCGGACTCAAAAAACCAAGTGTCTAACCATAAATATGAGTACAATGACCCAGCCCCATCCAGACCGCCCAAAACCCGACAACTGCCCAAACCCCCTAAAATCCGTTCCGCGGCCAGTGAAGAGGAGACCGCCTGCCCTGATTAGTCCCTGTGGACCCGTCAGAAAACCAACGACCTGGGCGACGGCCTCATAAACACGAGGGTCACTTCGGCCGCAAGGGTCATTTTCTAGGAGAACGTTTTCTATCTCTCGAAGACCCTCCCACGCTGCCGAAGTGACCCCCGTGTGGACCCAAGCCCAAACCCCTGACCGCCCTGCCCGGCCCTGCCCCTTGCACCAAGGAAAGGCCTACGTGGTCGCTGCTTCGCGCTTCGGCTGAGGCATCGAGATCGTCGGGCTCTTCGGGGACCTCAGGGTCTCCGGTGCCTGCGGCGGACAGCAACAGAAGCTGATCTTGTGTCACCGGCAGATCAGCTGTGTTGGGACGCAACCATCCATCCTTTACGCCGCAGCCACAACCCCTGCAAGAACCAAATGACCGAGTCTCTATGGGTACCTTCGGTATGCGCAGTTTGGCTTGCTGACTGGTGCTCTCATGCTGTTGTTTCATGCCTGAAGCTACATGCTGTTGAGCATTGCATTGGAATCTACGCTGCCATCTACGCATTCCTTCAGCCACTCATCGTGCGGTTTTGCGGTGCTGTTTAAGCAGGGCTCCTTGGCTACCGGAGCGCATGTCACGCGGTTTCTCTCTCTTTCGACTGCAGCCCTTCCTCTAAGCTCTCGTCCCTGAGGCTACCCGGCTACCCTCTCTAGGCCACACGTTTGACTGCCCCCCGTCGGTTGGCCTGGCTTCTCGTCTCCTGCCCGGAGCAGAGCAGCAGACCAGCAGAGCAGCGGAGAGTCAGAGCCAACAGCAAACTTCAATGCCAAAGGCAGCGACAGCGAACTGCGACTGCGACTTGCATGGCTCAGCTGCGCCTTGCTGCGGCAGATCATCTGGAACGCCTGACAGCAGCAACCTGTCGATTGCCTGCGACAAGGCAGCAAAAAATGCCCTCTTGGTTGGGAGGAGCTTCTGTTAGACGCGCCACAAGTGTAAGGCAGGATCTACTCTATCTCGGCGGTAGGCGCCGGTACCCCAACAAGATTCAGTTTCCTCCATGCTACTACCCATAAAATTTTCATAGAACAAGCGCACTGAAACGAGATCAGCTTGTTGTCTGAACCCGGCCATTCCAACAAGACAGCCTACGCTCCGGAAGCACACCGAAGCACAAAGTACTGATGAAACTGCGATGCTGCACGCAACCGATGCTCTCACATTTGCCGATTTCGGGAATGTCGCTCAGCAGCTGGCCTTGTTGACGTCCCACGCGCATTCTGCAAGCACTCTCCGTGACACTTCGTCTGAGAAGCCCATCTCCTGATCACCACAAGCTTTAGCGGGCTGCTAACTTTCTCCAGATGTGTCTTCAAGCTCCGACGTGTGGCTGACATCCAAAGGGTACAGCATAGGTACATGTACTGCATGCCACATGCTGGATCGCACATCGCGCGCCCAAACCCATGATTCCATGATATTCGATGCTTGCCGACAATGCAGGCCTTCAGCTGCGAGATTCTACCCATATCTGCGGGAGTCGTACCTGGCAGCAGTAACGTGGAGTTATCGCAGGAGGCAACCCTGGGAAGATCGAAGGACCTGAGTCTTGAGCCACCTACGGATCCGAACACCAGGTCACCCAGTCACCAGGCATCAGCCTGGCGGCCTAAGCCTAAGCCGACTATTGCACTTTTTCACCGAGAAAGGACGGACAGCGCGCTGCCGAGCTGGCGTCGCATCCACGAAGTGCACGACCCGAGGGAAAAGGCGGTGCAAGCGTTGTCGAATGACGAAGCCGCATCGGAAGACAAAGCTCTCGGCTCGGTTTCTCTCTTTTTGCCAATAGGCCTGAAGATTGCTCCTAGCACGTTCCCTTTATCGCTGCTCCTCCGGAGTCGCTTCGTCCAGCTTTGGAGCACCGCGAATGCGGGTGGACACGCCGCCGCTAAAATGCCGAGCCGTCGCGGCATCGACGGCCCGAGCAACAGGTGCCAAATAGGCTGAGACGTCCGTGCCCGAGCCGGCTGTGTGCAAACCCAGCAAGGTCATGTGAAACGGCATCTGGTCATCCCGCTGAACGGGCTGGGGGACGCCAGCATCTTCGATCGAACGCAAGAGCGATTGGTAGAGCTTCATCACCGTCCTCTGCGTGGCTTCGTCGGCGACGATGATGTTGGTTATCGAGTCGACTCGCTCCTGCCAGCACTCCACTCTGTCGAAGACGGCTCGGAAGTCCAAGTCCATCTGCTGTTGTAGCCAGCGCCCGACGACCTCGTGGACAGTTGAGATCTCCGTGGACGTGAGACAGCAGAGGTAGGCGAGGCTCATGTGCACGTTCCGCTGCTGCGACAGGCTCAGTGGCCCCAGGCCCAAAGCTCGGGACTCCAGGGCTTGTTTCTCAGTGAGGCTCTGCTCTGCCGCTGCGAAGGCGCGGATGTACGCAGGATCCGCTGTAAACCGCTGGGACATGGTGCTGTCCGTGAGGGCTGCTGCCGCCGTGGCATTGTGGATCTCCTTCAAGCGGCCCAAACGCCAAATCACCGCGGTCTTGTAGAAGCGATCTTCCGGCTCGTCCGGGCGAAGATCGGCGCAGGACTTGGGGCAGCCGGCAATGAAGGGCATGAATCGAGTGCGTCGGCATGTGCCTGGTGGTGGAGGTCGGTTCCAATCTTCATGAGGCCATAACACTTCGGTCACAGGGGGTCCAGACCTGATCAGTGTGGCACATGTTAGGAAAGCTGTAAAGCTGCAGAGTAGGATCAGGATCCCGCGAGGCCCAAGCAGATTGCGCATCGAAGCAGCGCAAGCGAACATCCTTCTTGCATGGCTTCTCGTGACTCTCATGTGCAGTCGGTCTGGTCAGCCTTACCCGACTTGGGCCTGGGTTGCTTGGGCGGACCTTTCTTGAACCAGGATCCCTTCGATGCACCAAACTCACCGACACCCCATTAGCTAGAGATCCGAAACCCTGCATTCGCAACCTTCTTGAACACAACTGTGAAGAGAGTCAAGGCACATCAGGCCTGGGATGGGTCAGGTCTTGTAAACAAGGAAACATGGAAGTTTCGGAGAATTGGGGACCCTGAAATGCCCAGAGACAGATCCCGAAACTGTGACGTCCCTGTAAGGGTTCTCTTTTTTTGGCACCATGTGGGTTTGAAAATATCCTGACATGTCAGAGACCGGCCCAAGCCTCCGTAGCCTCCTTTCTCGCTACCGATGGAGGATGAAGTTCTCGTCCTCCGGACGACGCGTTTGCTTCTTGGGTGGGAGATGGGCGCCATGGGGGGGAGAGGGGATCATGACTGCAGTCGGCCGGCTTCTCGGCCAAGACAAACTTGAGATTCATTGGGGCCGGTGTTGTCGTTGCACCGGATGGCTGGGAGCCGGTGGCAAGAGATGAAGCAGAAGCCTCACTGCGCTCCTCTGGAGTGGCATTGCCGTCGGAGGCGGTCTAGGCCCAGCGACGCCTGTGACCCTGGCAGTGCGCACAAGTTCCGCGAATACCAGTGGCCAGGAATCCAAGCTCAAAGGAAACAGCAAAGGCCATTTGCCTGCATGAGAAGCAATCAAAACGAGGCATGAACAGTAGCAAATGATGCACGTGGTCAGCCCTGAGGCCAGCGCACGGCGGACGCCTTCGGCGCGGGCGCCTGGGCGCAGACACACGCTTCGCACATTTGCCTGACGTAGATGCAGAATTGTGGTGAGGGCTCAGTAAAGTCTGGCCGCTCTGAATCTGAAGGATGAGAGCTCCAAACCCTGAAAATATTCGCAGGCAATCCTCAGGCGCTCAGACGCCAAATTTGCCAACAGGGCCCATGTTTCAGAACAGCCACAAATAAATGTCAGGAACGCTGTGAGGCCGCGGCAGAGCCGGGAATCGCATTTCCTTTGCCACCTCAGGCAAGACGCTGCCACGTGGTTTCAGTGCTAGCCCTCCCCCGAGCAGTCACAGCAATGCAGCTCCTCTAGACTCATAAACAACGAAGGAGAGGTATGCAACAATGTGCTCTTGTCGCTGCTGCTTGCCGCCACGTAGCCCGACGGCGCGGTGGCCGCGGCCTTGGGCGACGCCGCCGGCTCCTGGCTTTCTGGCGGTGCCCCTTAAATCCAAATCCGTGGAGGACCTCAGCCTCATGCCCAGAGCTCCTACCTCCATCTGATTAAACTCTCTCTCTTCGTGCTGGGCCCATGCAGGAAAAATTAGGGGTCAAAGTTCAGTGAGATTCCTTGAGGACGGCCGAACAAGCTGAACGACTCTGTAAGCTTCCTCTTTTGAAGGACGCATCTATCTATGTCAACCTCTATGTGCATATATCCAAGTTATCGATATCGTGCAACACCGAGAAGATGTGGTCATTCATCGTTGGACATCCCTCCTCTACAAGCGCACACACACACACACACGGACACGGACACTGGGTGAAATCGTGAGTTGAAAAGCCTTCACCGCTGGGCTGCAAGCAATTGAAACCCAAACGCAATGTCGACCCCCAATCGTGGACTGAAGCCCGTATTCAATGTCAATGGATAACACCTCTTAATTGTCCATGCAGCGTCACAGCTACTAGCTGCTGACGGTACCGCCTTCATGCAAAGGTGTAAACAAGCTCGAACTCCGAACCGCACGGACTTCAACCCATCTCCGCAGCCATCTGCACCCCCAACCCTGCTTGACTCCGAGCTGCCTTGGGCGCTGCTGCTTTCTGAGCTTCGCTGTGGAGGGTATGTAAACGCCGCTGTTCCCTCTCCTCGGCTCACGTATACTGCGGCAGACAGCGACTCTGCAATCCCGACGAAACCACCACCAGCTACTGCTTCCATGCTGTTCTCTTCGGCTCGCATCACTACTAGCATTTCTCGCCGGGCTGCGTAGGCATCGATGAGCTCTCGAGGGATGGAACGCTTGACCTCACACAGACATCTTTAAGGGCTAATGCGCCTGGTAGTGCAGAAGCTTCGAGCCGCAAAGATCCGAGGTCGCGGCTTCTACCCACTTCTTGCTGAGGTAATGCTCCTCGTACTTTTCTAGACACGCATCCACAGCCTGAGCCGAGCGAAAGTGGCGAGCAGAGTGCCTCGCAAAGTGTTTTCCTTGCGATGATGCTCGGATTCCTTGCTGGAATTTTCGCACTCGGCAAAGGAACAGTATCGACGACACTAGTGGAGAGTACTAGCAGGACCGCTTCAACCCAGCTGTCACTACACCCCGTCCAAAATGCAGCAGAGCATCATGAATTTCCGGATTTTTTGTGCCCTAGAAGAATATCTGATATCTCGACATGATTCAGTTTCGGTCGGATAGCTTCCATTCGATGAGAGCCTTTTGGCCCAAGACCCTCTTTCTGGCCTCGACCGTGTCGTAGGTTATGTATCCAAAGCCTCTCAGCGCATGAAGCTCCACCTCAGCCGGCCATGGAGCTATGGTACACTGGCTTCGGCCTATGCTCGGCTTCTGTGTGCATCTCAAAAGCAGTGGGCTTCACGGACCTTGAGCTTTCCTTGCAGATCACCACGGTTTTGAAAGGCTTGCCCGTCTCGAGCGATGCAACACCGATGCCCGAAGGCTACTGGTGGGGCACCCATGACCATGTCCGTGAAGCTCAAAGAGCGTGAGCCAATCTCGCAACACCACAAGTTTCTACAGTTTCGTCTGGTCTAGAATTGTCACTCTGACTTGGTGACTGACGGCCGCGGACGACGAGGGCGGGCAAATGACTCAATTAAATACCCACGCTGCTGCCACCGCTGTCATCGCTAGCCGAGACCTGCTATACCATTGCTGTGGGTGTGTTGGAGGGGCGGTGGCCTGATCGGCAAGCGTTTCTGCCAAGCCGCTTTCGCAATGGCTCCGTACTGCGCAAAGCATTGCCTGAATTGCTCCTGCCGTGAAGAACTTTCAAACAGCTCTGCCTAACCCATTCCTGAACCAGCAGTCCGACAGAAGCCAACATGAAAAAATCCTGGGCCAAACTGGAGCAGTAGGAGCCGTCAGCTGAACAACAAGCGAATCAGCGAATGGGAGCAGAACTATGTCTCAAGAGTTTAAGCAAGAATCCAGTGGCTGAGACGCCACATGAACATTCGAAGGTATCTACACGGAGCCTTTGAAAGCGGAAACCTGCAACCCTTCATGAGCCTTAACGCTCTCGAAGCCTGCAGATTATGTGGTGCAAGTTTTTGACAAAAACTCCCAGGCCTCGGTGACTGTAATCGGCACACCACCGACGAAGATCTTATTCGGCACAAAACCTCCGAGATTCCTGCGGCAAAGGTGGTGGAGTCTGCTGGGCGCAACATGCTAAGCAAGGAGCTCGTCTGGATTCCTGCCTTGGCAAGTGCACTCACAGGTGTTAGCTTTGGTTGTTGCTGCTGTTCTCCCTCCTCTGCAAACGGTGCCAACGGCAACACCGGTTGCAACAGGCTGCTTGTCGTCAGCGACATCGGCGAAGCCAGGATCATCACCAGCAGCAGGATCATCATTCTCAGATTGATATATAACCATCATCATCACGCTTCCCTCTGCTGTCCTTGGCAGCCGCTTTCTAGGTATACTCGAACCATCCTGGTCTCTCTGTCACGCCACTAGCTGTAGTCCTCTGCCTTTAACCCAATTCTCCCGAAGCTTCATCCCCCCAAAAAATGCATCATCTTTGCTTCGGCAGCACCAGCACTAGCCACTGTTGTCATCTTCGTCGAACGAAGCCATGCGCGCGGCTATCAGCATCTGGATTCAAAACATCACGGGCAAATGCGGCGGTCTTTGTTTTCAGACTTGCGGCCGCCATGGTCAGTGTGGCTCTCGTCTTCCCGCTTTCACCAAACCCGACATTGCCTAGCTCCCTCAGCACAGGCTTCCGCATAAAACGACCGATGTAAAATCGACTTCTGGGTCCCTGGCCCCCCCCCCNTCCCCCGGCCCTGCCTCGCCGCCTGAGCAGCTATACTCATATGGGTCACACCAGCAGCCTTAGCTTTCGGGCCTGGCAGCGCAAGAAAGACCGCAGCTACCACAGCAACTGCCAACTTTAACTGTTATCGTGACAGAGTTCATGGCAAGAGGAACCAGGAACCCTGTTAACCCTGTTTCATCGCGGTGATGGTGATAGAACCACGAATTATTTATGATCCTCCGAGCCCTAGTGTCGCTCTTTGCGACAGCGGTCCCCTCTCACTCACGGCCTGCCTTTTCCATGTGGCCGCACTTGAGCCAACAGTTGATGGCGGTTACTTCTGATCGCCTGTCTCAATTAGCATGGTTG
>BGNK01004029.1:0-54580 GCA_003297005.1 Symbiodinium sp. clade A Y106
GGCTATGGGCTTTAGCGCAAGCGAAAGCACGTCTGGCCTCTTTTGTCTGCGTGACTCGACTCTCAGTGGCTGCGAGCACCAGCACCTGTAGCGAGTGGCTTCAAGCTGTTTCGCTTGCAGGGGTTAGGGTTAGGGAAATCAATGCCAATGCTCATGTTTGGCGTCCGAAGCGGTCGATTCTCGTCCTCGGATCCTCGTAGATCTTGAGCTCTCAGTGTGCGCCCAAGTGATTCCCTTTTTGTCCCTATTACAATAATACAATATACCCCAAAACCCCATTCTAATTAGTCAGGCCGCTTCCTAGGAAGGATAACCATCATCATTGTCCGCAGGAATACGGATCCTATAAAGAGTGATTGTGGTAGTCAACATGTTCAGACAAGTCCTATTACCCTACACCTTTAAAATAACAAACTAGACCCCTCGAACCTTGAAAACTGAACCCCTACACCCTGAACCTGGACCGCAGAGGAGGCTTTGCAAGCGACTTTTGGCTGGAAGGGCGGCGGCATCGACAGACTCCGTTTCTTCAAAGACCCTTGCAGGGCAAGAGAGGGCATAGGATTTGGGGATATTTCTGGTTTACTTGTATATAGGCTATGTGCATTGGATCCAGTGCCGGCCGTGACGGTTCTTCGTTTATAGACTGTCGATACAAACTGTTCGTCTCCCCGCAGCTCTTCGCAGGGAATTGCAAAAAGACCGGTGTTAGCTGCATTTTCCATCACGCAGCGATTCGCTTGCCGCTGGTTATGTCCTCGCTCGGCCTTGTGCGAGCGTGCATGATGATTCTGCTCCGAGGAGTTCGAGCAGAGACCTGCTTCGAAGCACCGAGCAGGGGATGGTCTGGAATAACGTGGAGGATCGACAGCCAAGTCCAGACCTTGGAGTTCGAGGCGAAAGGATGTGCCGTGTCAGTTTGGGTGCACAATGCAGAGAACCACGTGGAGGGCTGGGATTGTGGAGATTGCAATTGCGGTGAGAGTGTGGCTGCAGGAAGCAGGCGGACGGTGTCATGCTATAAGTATGGCACATACCTCACCATACACACTCACTCCTGGAGCGAATGTCCTGTAGGCGACAGCAAGCGTGCTAAAGTCTGCAATGTGCGAAGCGACGGGCAGTTGATTGAATATGATGCTCCTATGCTTGGCTCCACCATCATTGTGACAACCGAAACAACCACTCGGTATCGACCTCCATGCCCAAGCAGAAGGGACCCAGAGAACGACGACTACCGCTTCGTGCCCACACTCCGGAACCAGGGTGAATATTATGCAAGGTGTTGTTGTGCCTTTCTTCTGACCATTCTGACCAGTAGTCCCTTGCCCGAAGGGTCCAAGTACCTAATAATAATCATATACTCTCCTGAATATTGAGCTACATAACTACTATCCTAAACCAAAGTACCTAATTATTGGCTCCTTTGGACCCGTAGGGTTGCTGTAGCGAGATTCTGGTTCCCAAGGGGAAATAGCGACGCAGGAAAGGCCTCAACATCATTACGGGCCTCAGCTCTGGGTCAGCTTTCGTGGATCAGCCTCAGGCCCTAGACGAGCCCTGCTGGACCTCCTTTCAGGCATGCGCCTGGCCGTTCCGATACGAGGGCAGTAGCTCTCAGCAATTCCGTGAAGAAGTGCACGAGGCAACCAGCTTCTCTCAGATGAATGACATGGTGCGCCAAAGCTACGGGGCAGACTTTAGCGCAGCAGCAGGAATATCGAGCAGGTTTGGCCTAGGAAGGCTCAAAGCTTCGAAGACCATGTCAAGCTCGAAGGAGATGATGGAAGCTGAGCGTCTTATGAGGTCCACGTCACACTACCTCTACTGGATGCGATGGAGAAGGCAGCTCAAAAGGATTGACTCAGTTTTCGGGGATGACATCACCAATGCATCGCAGGTCTTTGAGCAGAATTTCATCACAGGTGTCCGCAACTTGAAGGCTGCCAGGGATGCTGGAGAGCAGCTTGATGACTTGTTTGCTGGCTTTTTCTTCGCCTATGGAACTCACTTTATCTCGAAAGCTATGGTGGGAGCAGCTGCTAATGTAATGATCTCCGTTGATACATCCAGGTTTCAGCACGCTCAGTCCAGCTTCATGCAGGAATGTGCTTCTGAAACGATCAGTGCCGGAGGGGCTGGGATGATCAAGAAATTCCTCGTCGGTGGTTCCGCAAGCAGGACTGAAACTTCCTGTTCCAGTGAAAGCTCCTCTTCGCGCTACGAGGAGTTTCAGTCTGCCAGCCAGCAGTCGGTGTTCCTCCAGGGTGGCGACCCTGACATGTTCTTCTGCGGGGATGAAGCCAGCAGCTTTAGTCGCTATGTAGACAGTGTCTTGACTGTGCCTGATGAGCTTTTTGCACAATTCTGTTACTTTCAAGAATCACCTCTACCTGAAGCAATCACTGTGAAAGCGCGAGAAGCCATGCTTAAGGTGTTGACCTGGGGACTGCTGAGCTCTGGCCTCTGGAGATGCAGCCACTATCCCAGCTGTTCTTCCACATTGTCAATGATCCGGCGCTGGTCCTTGAGGCAGAGACATACATCTATGACATGATTCTCAACGCGCCGTCCGCGTCAGTATCATCTGCATGGACAGCCCGCACCCCTCCTCTTGTCTTGTTCTTTAGCTTGCTGATGGTCTGCCCGTTGCGCTCTGCCTAAGGCAGCGCAGGCTTGTGGCGAACGATCTTACTGCGCGATTTATCTTTGATCGCACGATTCCGAGTCATGAGGCAGTTTGCAATGTCACTCTGTGCCCTTTTGAGACTCTGCACTAGATAGGCTTGCCTTGCTTTCAGAGCTGGGAGTACGTGAAGTACTCTGTAGAATGGCAAACTTGATTTCATCTAGTTGCATAGGCTGCAGCAAAAGTGGCGATCGCTGCGTGGTGCTTGGAACTCAACGTCAGAGGGTCCCCTCCCCTCCGGTGTCCTCATTGTGAAACGAATCCTCGTATGCGCGGCAGGTGTTCAGGTTCTCCACACCCTTATTCCAAGCCCTCGCAAGGGCTTTTAATGAATCTGACCCAGGCGGGGTTGATGCCAGTGTTTTGATGTCAGGTTGCTCCAGCAGACTTGCGCGCTATCGAGACGTCCGAAGCGATCCGGAGAAGTGTACTGTCGGGCTATCACACAAGCGCGGTAGCACACAAGAAGAGTTGAGTCCGGCATAGCTGCAATTTCCAAAGCCCTCCTCATCTAATCTCAAGGGGGCCTTGTATGTGGTCCAACGAGTGGTTGCGGGTTTACAGCTCCATCAACTCGGTACTTGTACGACCTACAACTTGAAGCCTCCATACGCATATTCTACAAGGGTCCAAATGGAAACAACCTTGTAACGCGCCGCGCCGTCGAGCGCCAACGCTAAAATGCGCCCAAACATGCCAAAACCCATGCTCCATGTACGAAAACGCACGAAAGTCAATTACCTCAGTATTGGTATTTGGACGCAAATTAAGGGATTCGATCCGCAGATTCTACATAAAAATGAGATGCCCAGACCAACGTATTGGTGTAGAAGTTGGGAGCCATATAACAGCTTTGCCACAAAACTGGTCTGACTGCACACAGCTGCATGGAGACGTATTCATTCGGGGCGAGGGTGTGTCCCGGTATTTCCTGCCGTGTTCGGGACCGAAGATTGGAAAGTGGGGCACAACGACAGCCTCAACAAGCTAACTTCATTCCTGCGCCCACCTGGATCTATCAAGCCACTTTTGCTGATCATACTACCGGAACACTGCAACGCAGGTATGGTGTGTACATGTGACTGACGGTAGGCAAGAAGCCTTGCACCAAAGCAGGAGATTCTATAGCAGACCTCATCCTAAAGCGACTCTCAGGAAAGACTTGGTTTCGAACCACGGCACGTGGTGGATGTCGGTGCCCATGTGGGCAACTGGACGCGTGATGCCCGGGAGGCAAGCAGGGCTACTGTTCAGGCTTCAGCGCGGCTTCGTGTATATTTTATTCGTACGATAGTACAGAGTCGGTTTGAGTAGGTAATAGCATGGCGTGTTTTTTTATATTAAGATGGATCTGCCGCAAAAGACCCAAAACATCCCAAAACCTATCAAAACCCTATACTGGTAAGGCCACAATTTTATAGTTTGGGGAAGCTCCTCGAGCATTTGATTTGCACCGTTGTTACTGCTCTTGTGGGGTCTATAGTGCTTGAATGGTGGAGGGCATGAGGCTTCTCTGCCTGCGGATGCCTGTTACATGCTATCTGTGTAGGTTGGTGACAACAGATTTCAATCACGAACGCTCCGAGTGGTCGGGATTCGCCTGGTCAGGTTCGAGCTTGATGGGGATCTGATGAACATGGCCCTTTGTCAGTTACTTGATGATACCAGCAAGGGGGGAAGGGGAGGATGGCGGTGATGATGATGGGCAAGCAGCAGCACCTGCTGTAGTCTATTTCGTGGGATCAGTATTGAGGTGTATCCTTCTGCCGACTTCTTGCTCATTGAAGCCAATCCGGAGCATGCGGACAAGCTGAGGGCTACAGGCGAGAACATGGAGTTTTCAGTTTTAGGATTCATGATCTCATGGGCTGTAATCCGACGCTCTTCCCAGAGCTCATGGGATTTATAGTGGCTTTAATCCAGACCTGCTCTGGTTACTCGCCAGGATATGGGAGTTTTGTTGTGCAGATAGCGTGCGAGAGGCCGCTTGACTAGGGGACGAGGCAGTGCCGCTCACGCTTTGGATTTGCATCCTCCTTCGTGTCCTTGTGGTTCATTCCTTGCATATGTTATATTCTGCCGTGGCCCACCTTTGCAGCCCACTCACGCCCGCACCCCTTTATAATTTAGCTTCCTGAGACCGTGTCTTTGTGTCGTAAAGAGCTCCAGGAGAGCGCTTTGAGATCGCGCTCCTCACCTCGCAGCCGCGCCCGAAGGTGGTTTTTCACAGCACCCGCTGCAATGTCAAGACTGGTGCTCCCGCGGTTCACGGGGGCTTCTACGATATGCTTTCAATGGGTTTCGAGTTTAGAGCTCTCCTTTGAATCGTTTTGGCTGCTTCCGGGTCGAGTGCACTTTGGGCTCCCGCAGGGTTCCGGCAGTGCGCGGGCTCAGAGAATCTAGAAAGCGGGTACTTGGCTGCAGTGGGAGCTCTACCTCTATATTTTGCATCGCCCTTGGCTCAAAGGGGGAGAGCTTCTGGGACAGAAAAGCTGCAGGTACCGGTAGCTGTTACACACCATTTTGTAACATCCTCCGATCGTCTTGCTTCTGTTTGGTTCTTAGTAGGGAATGGGGGAATGGGTTACAGGGACCCATTCTCCATTAAGAACCAGAGAGGCCTGCTCTTTCTAAGTGACTGTTTCGGGAATTCGGTTTCGGACGCAGGGTCAACCATGCTCTTTCCTGAGAGGTGCCTCGATCTTCCGGGAGCAGACTCCCTGGCATCTATGCCCTTTTTAGCAGGTTTTATATATATCTTCTCAGATGAACGCAAAAATCAGGAAATCAGTGTATACTGGAGCCCTGTAAATATGGAGCTCTTGGGGTCGAGGCAGGGTTTAGGAGGTTGCTTCCTGCGACAGAAGCTTATATGCTTGGATGCAATGAAGGCGAAGATACTCCAAGTGGTCAGATTCAACATCTATCCCAAGCCGTGAATCCTGCTGAACCGCGAGCCTTGTATTTGCGAGCTTCACGCCTTGAACTCGAGATCTGAATCTCTGAAACTCCAAGCCTAAAGCCGAGGTATTACAGCATAATATAGTACAGTATCATAAAGTAGTGTAAGTGAGAGCGTAAAGTAGTGTAAAATATACAGTGCAGTGGAGTTTATGTTCGCACGAGGTATGAGCATGAGATCTGCCATCAGCCCCTTGTGCTGCAGAGCTGGACGCTGGACCAAGTCGTTCAGAACTCCAGCAGCTTGGCTGGACGGGCCCTCTTGTTGTTGGCTTCAGGGTTGTAAGACTTACTGAGCGAGTGTATGCGTGTCTAGATGCATGCATGCATGCATGCATGGATGGATGGATGGATGGATGGATGGATGGATTGATGGATCTATGTCTGTTTGTACGTGTGTTTGTACGGATGCATGCATGTCTCTCTGTATGTATGTATGTATGTATGTGTGCATGCATGTATGTATGTGTATGAGAAAATACCTTCACTACAAAAGCAGATCAGGTTCTTCGTGACTTATTCGTGCGCAGTCATTACCGTATGGGCCGCAACGATGGCCTATAGCTACAAACTTTACACTGCATGCACATGGACATTTGGTCATGGGCCGTTCTTAAGTTGCTCTCAAATATCGTAAATCCAGGCTCGGCTGGGGTGGCCTGCTGCGATCTTGTGAAGGCAGCGCTGGGTTCGAGAGAGTTCAGAGGTTTTCGGACTTCACTCGTGGATTTCCGGGGCCAGAACACCGAAATCTATAGGTCTACGCACCCTTATGCGGGAGTGAAGGACGCCTTGCGTAGGCCGCAGGAGCAGTTGTACGCATGTAGTGGCTCATGCCGCAATATGAGAGTTTCGGAAAGATAAGGGGATCTCCCTTTATTGTACACATGCCCTCATGCCGTGGATCTCGTTAAAACCGTGAACCCAAAATGCCTTACCCAAAGAAACCAATATCCCTTAATTAGGGAATCTACCCCAAATTATAGTACGATCTAATATGATTTAAGGTATATCCCTGAATTAAGGGATATTGGAGTCTCTGGGTACATAGCAGGATCCTCCCGGACCTGTTGGACATGAAGACCGCACCCCCCTTATCCCCTCTACAGGCCGATGTCCAGGGTGCTGAGATCGAGGTTCTTCGAGGAGGCCAACGCACTCTGCGAAACGCGCAGCTGGTGCTCTTGGAGGCAGCTTGGGCGAGGGACGGTGTAGAGGGCAAGCCGAGAATGTAAAGCAATTACTCCGGCAAATAGGTCGATCTAGATATATCTAGAGTTGAAAGTTTGGAATTCTGTTGTTGCTTTGCCCTGAAATGATTATCACAGGGAGAGCATGTGTCCTTCGTTGTATATTAGATAGGCTCTGGAAAGGACAAGAATCCCTGTCGAACCCTATGGCTGCGAGTTTGGGGCTTTTAGCCGAAACCCTAAACCTTACCTTGCGAAGAGTACCAAAGGATGAGAATTTGGGGTTCTTCACCGAGAGCGTAAACCCTACTATTGAAGCCCTGAGGATGAGAACTTGGGAAATTCGAGACATTCTGGCCCTGTGCCCTGAACAGAGCCCCAAACCCATACCCTGAGCCCTAGAACCTGAAACTTGTTGGGGATGTCCTCGTTGCAGGCCTCCGTGCTCCCCTACAACGAAGGAGCGCCGCGGTTTTCCGAGCCTCGTCGGTTGTCCTTAGCTGGGGTGTTTTGGGGTTTAGGGTATATGGAAGAAGGTTCTAAGGGTTCAGGTCTTGGGGTTTGGGGCATAGGGCTTAAGGGTGTAAGGTATGGGGTCACAAGGGCAAGAACCGTGGCTGCTTCATGTGCAAATTCCTTGACTCCTCAGCAGCTTTGGTCTTGGCTCCTGCATGGGCATGTCGGCCTGAGTCAAGGGGTCCTTGAGCCCTGTCGTAAAAAGGGTATATATGTGTGTATAGAGAGAGAGAGAGAGTTTAGAGCATAAGGATGTACAAGGTATGAGGCTTTGGGGCTTAGGGTGTATAGGGTTTTCGATGCAACCCTGTTTTAGTCTCGATGAGCTTAGTGGATTCTGAAAGGCACCGGATTTGGGGGTAGGAAAACCCTACATCAGACTGCGAACCCCGCAACCCCTCAGTCAAACCTAGGTCATGCTTGAAGCAAGCCTCGACAAACCCTTGTAGATCCCTGGAGACCCTTTAAAGGGAGCCCTGAGATCCAGAGGCCGGTGGGGGTTCAGGGTTTGAGCGCGGGGGGTCAGAATGCCGGGCAGTGGTGAAGGCCCGGGTTTGGGGGGTGAAGGGTGAAGGGTTTAGAAGTTTGGTGTTCGGGAATCGGAGAGAGGCAGGTCAGAGAGGGTGGGACTTCTGGGTTGCAAGGAACTCATCCGCTTCATGGCCGAGCACGGTTTCGAAGTCGTGGATGTCGCCGATGCCTCCTTCTCCGAGGATCTCACGCAGCTACGCGAATTTCTGCCCGTTACGCGAATTTCTGCCCGTTTGCGCTCATGGTTCCACGACACTGACGAAGAACGATGACGATCGCAACAACTACGACTGCCATCGTGACTATATCATTCGCCTTTTTCATTCTGCATGGCAGGTCTTGAGTAAGTTTACTGTTGTAGTTGCTACGCTCTTGTTCGTAGAAGTCCATCGTCATTGCCTGACCCCGTTCGGAGTTGCACGATCTGACGCGGTTTCGATATTTCCAGGGTCGCAGAATCACAGCTGACAGAACCCTAAACCCTAACAGAGCCCAGAGGATGTGGCGCGCGTACTGCAACTGGACCTGCTGTTTGCTCCCACGTGGTCGCCACTACTGCAGAGGCTTCTTGGGTCCAACTTGAATGGATAGGTTTAGGGTTTAGGTTTTTTTGGGCAGGCCTCAAAGCTTTGTTCACCCTTCTCTGCCAACTTGCAGCTGGCATGTCTTCCACCGTGCAGACTCTTTCCGACTGCAGTGCTGTTCTCATTCTCTAGGGCGGAGCCTGGTAAGTCCCGGATAGGGTCCTATGTTTCTATGATAGTTTGCAGCCATTGGCTCCAACAATGCTAGGGCTAGGGTGTGTTACTTGCAAGAAGCATTTCTATGCCCAAGTAGCTCAACCCTTAGAGTCGGTAGAATCCATGGACTTACAGGGTCACCTGAACATGAATTCACAGTCCTCACAGTCGTGCCCAAACTCTTCAAAGAGTTACCGGCCCTTGCAGGCCCGGCCACATGTGTCCGATGGGAAAACGACATAGGACCTGTCGACAGGGGCTCTTGTTCTGTCTTTGCCTGGCTCTCGGCGTTTTCGGGTGGCTTGGGAGGTCCGCTGCCGCCTTTAGTGGACTTCCTCGTGCAGCCCCTCGCGCAGTGCCGAAGAGATGCCATAGCCGCCTACAGGCAGGGGTCCAAGAGCCCGAAGATCTGGCAGCATGGGCGGAGCCCGCTTCCACACCGGAGAGACGCTCGGAATGGCAACAACAAACACTTCTTATTTGGGTCTCCGTGGTGGCCCTTTGGACATTTCTGGACTGTGTGGTGGATCCCGGTGTGAAGCCATTTGAAGATCCGGGTAGCTTGCTCAACATAGCCCTGCCCACCTCGCTGCTTGTGGCCCCCGGGGCAGCGGTTGCTGCCGCTGCACAGCTTGCACCGCGCCCGACCGGCATTGCGGAAGCGAAGAAGACTAAGACCTGCGCCGTCTTCGTCGGTGATAGCTTGACACAAGGCCCCTATAACGGTCAGGTCGGAGCATCAGTATAGAAGCAGATTCTTAGTAGATATCTGGGCCCCGAAAGTATATAATTACTACACTAGTCTAGACTATACTGTTACTTGGACCCTTTGGGAGGCACCCTCTCGGCCAACGTCCTGCAGGTCCTCGAGGGTCGCTGCGCCAGGGATCTTGGTGCTTTTGTAAATGCTGGGCGAAATTTCCGGGCTTTGAGCGACACTTGGCCATGTTTTGAGATACATAGGGTTTTGGGCATAAGGTTTGGGAATCGGGTTGCTGGTTGCTTGCATGGGGTTTTTGGGGTTTCCATATATCTTGAGAAGGAGCCCATAGAACAGATCCCCTTTTGTTCGTTCTTTCCTTCCCAAGATCACGAGGGACCAAGGACACCTTGGAGTCCGATCTTTTGGAGGCGGCGTCTGCCCTGCAGCCAAGCCATGGCTTGGTTCTGCTGCTTGGAACCAATGACCTCATCCGCTTTACAGCCGTGGCAGAAGCCTTCCGAGGTTCCAAGGAGGACTGGCTGCGAAGCTACGAAGGGCAGCTGGAGCAGGCAGTCAGCCGCATTTCTCGAGATTTCCCGGTGCTGCTCACGTCGCCTCCACCTTTGGGAGAAGATCTGAACTCAGAGGAGGCGCTCCTTGGTGCGTCCATGGCAAAATCTGTCCGACGGGTCGCGGAGATGAGCCAGTGCGTCTATGTGCCCCTCTTCGAGGCCTGTGCTGACCACTTGAACCAGGCAGCCGCAAGGGGGAATTTAGCTGCCAAGTCCCGAGCATATTCCTTGGGTGAGTCCTTGCTGCTCCTTTGTGCGCTCCCTTGGCGGCTCTACGCCGGAAGTGGCGAAAGTTTGGAGCAAATCCAAGAGGAAGCCGGGTTGGAACTGACTGTGGACTTGGTGCACTATGGCCCAGTCTATGCTGATATAGCCTCAAGACTCTTCATCCAAAAGTTGGGGATCTCATCGTCAAAATGACAGAATTTTCCTTCAGTCCATAGAACATGTTTTCCTCTCACGGTTTCGGCTGCATATTCTATATATACATATGTATTTATTAACAGCTATGCACATACTTACCGTGCCACTCCTTCTGGTCGCCGCCGGTATCCGAAAAAGGTGATCTCCTCATTTAGTTTGCCACCCTACAGGGCCCATCCCCTAAACGAAGAGGCCTGATTTGAGATTGATTGTTGTGAAGGCCCATGCGGAAAGGGCCGGCATAGTTTTGTAGCACAGCTGAAGTCTCACTACGCAGTCTCTTCTTTGGCAATTGTGTTTTGACGATTGATCAGATTAGTTCCTGAATGTTCCTGGCCAAGTGCCTGCATGCCTCTTAGAGTTCGTGTAAAACTGTCTTTGGGTTTGTTTTACAGGGATCGGCGAAACATGTAACTACAGTTTGCCTATTCCTACGGGAGGGTTGCCCAAATGCAGCTCAGCACGTATCCCCATGGTTGTTCTTCCAGCACCCGTGCGAGAACATCAACAGTTCAGGCCGTGATCGGATCTCTCTCAGACAAGGCCCACACAGGATGCAAGGTCATACCTAAACCCTAAGCCCCTTAGTCATAACTTCATAAGATAAATCATTCCGGAACAACCCCTCCACACCCTGAAAGGGCACTCACGTTTCCGTGAGCCTGATCTCCTTCGATCGCAAACCCTAAAGCCCCAATCTCTAAGCCGTGGTGTATACTGGTTATGGTTTTACACAGTGTACTCTTGACTCTGTTCCAACACTCGCATGTCACTCTCATGCAATTAGCAAGCCTGGCCCATGAATCCGTGCCTGCCCTGTGCGAGTGTGCGAGTTGAAACTCCGGTTTAGGGTTTAATTACCCCAGTTCAGGTTTTACTTGGACCCCAACTGTATGTAGAATGATAGCCAGGTGTTGGGCCATTAGTTTACCTACTTTCGGATGTTCAGGTTTTAGGTCAAGGAGTGCGGGAGCCCAGCATGATTCCAGCTCCAAATCCGGCGAAACGGAGCTCTGAACTTCAGAATTGAACACATCGTGTTTGTTTACATACCTTCCTACCTACATACATATGTACATATTACCAATAAGTAATGTGTTGTGATTGAGTATTCAGGCTTAAAGATCCTACAATCCTACATAGAAGCGCTTTGCCGCAGTTGCAGGCCACTGCCCGGGGGCATCCGCCCTGCGCCGCATCGGCCCGACATGGCGACGGAGCAAGCGGGCGAAATAAGCTTGTGGGATTGTTGAGCTCTCTGTATGTGTATATGTATATATATATATATGCACTCACATACATATATATATATATATATATGTATATACACGCATATACATTTTTGTGTATACAACTACACCAATGGCATCTCGCATGAATATGTGCATCGGAAGATTCTGCCGCTCACCTGGCTTGGGGGCGGACTTTTGAAGGATTTGGGGATGCATCTCGGCCACACTGGCAAGGCAATAGCCAGTTTGATTTAGATTTAAGCGAAATCTTGACTGCTTCCACCCAAAACCCTCCACTTTGAGGTTTTCAGGCTTTGGCGTCTAATATAGGGGCATAAATAAATACCAATATTATTTGGCGGGGTTCCTTATTATAATTATCGTACAAAGGACCCCAAAACCCTGATTCTGTAATTATTAAGGCCTCCCGGTCTCCCTCAATTACCCCTTCGCGCGCGGGACCCAGCGAGCCGGAACTTGAATCGCAGCCTTTTTTACGGAACTCTGCGTGAGTCTCAGAAAGATAATGTAGGAACCTGATTAAGAAACCCGGGGCCTATACCCCCCAAAATAGGAGGGTTCATATAAAGAACCCTAATAAAGGCCTAAGGTTTCTTAATCAGGTTCCTACATTACCTCCGATATTAGAAGTCCGTCACGTTCTTGCTTATCCTATGGAAGGGTACTCGGCGCAGGCTGTCGGATGTCGAGCATATGCTCCTCGTACCGCGAGAAAATGTTCAGAAGGGGTTTGGCAATGGGATGTTCGACATGAACGCAGAATCGGGCGAACATACCGAAAACAGAACCTGGAAGTAGGGAGTGGGACAGGTCGAGGAACACTTTGTCACAAGGTTGCCGGGCGAATCCATCCCTAAGCATCGACCAGGTGACGGTCTTCAATCAGGCGCTCGAGAACTCATCATACAGCAGCACGCACATGAAAGAAAGAAGTCGGAGCGGCAGCTCAGATCGTCAATAAAATCCAAGTTTTGAGAGTCGAGCAATCAACACCGCCAGAGAGCCTCAGAAGTACAAAAGGGGTTACTAAAAGCTGCACTGTAAAGCTTGGTCTAACGGTTGATGGACAAAATCCTGCATGACCCTAAGGACCCTAAACTATGGGAATTATGGTATATTCCTTATTATGGGTCATCCAGGATTTTGCCCATCAACAGAAGGAGACTATAAGTCCTTCACTTCCCAAAAGCAATCTGCACATTTCCTCCAGCACGTGGCCATGGTGCGCACAAGCTGCCTGTGGTATGCGCTCCTGCTTGGAGAAGCCTGTCTGAAGCTTCGGGCGCAGGGTCTGCAGGGTGCAGGGTTAGAGTAAGGATTTAGAGTTTAGGGTTTCGGGTCAGTGAGGGTTGAAGGGCATAGTGCCTAGTTTCTCATGACACCCGGTAGTATCTGCAGAGACGAGCCCTGTCAGGACTTCGTGTTCTAGTCGCTCTCATCACATCATCCCAGAAATTCCCGTGCACAACAGGCAGAGACATGCCATGTCGATTGTTCACTCGTAGGCGCCGAATATGTCGAGGAGACGACCTGGGGGAAGGTCTACTTCTCCGAAACCTTCGATGACTCTTGGGCCAACCGATGGACATTGAGCACGTGGAAGGACAGCGAGAAGGCCAGCAAAGACGAACAACGGTGATTGCTCTTCGCTTTGTGGGACGGCCAGGTAACGCTCAAACTCATGTGGCTCAGAGTACAGGGCTGACAGTAGTTGACTCGGATGTTCATGCGCTGCACTGAATAGCTGTGGCGACAGAGAGTTTCTCAAAGTTGACGCTTGCGCCACTCCGAACCAAGAGCTTCAATTTCATGCCGTTCTACCGGTGGTAAGCTCTTCGTGACAGACAACAGCTTTTTCAGTTTATGCGCCCCATTTCTGTGCGTTTGGGTTGCAAGGTTTCGGATTGTGTGCATTCAAGTGTATACCTTGACCGGTTTGGGGTGTTGGGACTCCTGAAACCCGAAGGCGAGGTATAAACTCCTTGCCTAAACCTGTTTAGACTGTTCAATTGTTTGTGCTCCAATCCCCCACCCTTGAAAGCTCGACCTGAATCCGGAACTTGCATGAATCAAGCGTGAAGCTCTTGCCCCCCAAACTTCTATGGCCCTAGATTCCAAAAACCCTAGACCACGAGGAGAAGATGGGGAAGTGGGTGCTGTCCTCCGGCCGATTCTTCGCGGACTCACTGGAGGATCGAGGCCACTCATCGAAACCAGAACGAAGCCGCCGAGAGTTTCGCGATTGATTGGCTCACGACTTCGCATTCTTAGGTTCTGCGCTTAAGTGCCAAAGCTAGTTTGCGAGAGTGGCGGGAGAGCGGGAGAAGGGTTGGGTAAACTCATGCCCGGCTGCACGAAAGGGCATGGGGCAGGTGCCCCGCCTGTTTAAGGTATCCAAGAGACGGATGCCTTTGAACAGGCCTTGTCTTGATCCGTAGATTTATATATGCAAGCATAGAATACCTGGGGGGGCTTTCTTTTGGATCCTGGGAGACGGTCCGCTCGACACCATCGATAAACAGGTGATTCACCCCAATAGTCTTACTCTTCTGTGTCGAGGTCTTGAAATCCGTGTTTTCTTTAATTAGAAAGTAAGGGCAGCAGGGCCTTAACCATTCTAAAGGTCCTTTGGCCTTGGGCTATATTATCAATCACGACATCAAAACTATAAGGGTAAGAGGATCTTATTTTCGGACTGTAATAATATAAGGACATATTATGTGACATGTTATTCGAGGACTATCGGGGGGATATTATTCTAGGACTATAACGGGGTACATTATTCAATGAAGACCTTCACTTTAGAGCTTTATGCATGCCTCCGCCGGCCCGACCCAGGACTGGGGACTTTCAAAACGCAGGGAACGGCTTTGGGGTGCTGTGGGTTTGGGAGTTTAGGGTTTACAGGGTTTTAGGGTTTAGGATTTGTAGGTTTCTAGGGTCATAGGGTTCAGGGTAGGGCTTTAGGGCTTCTTCAGCCCAATCGTCGGGTCCACAGGTTCCGTTGTGTTCCAACATTACGAAGGTCCCTTGAGGGAGGGCTGGCGCCAGGCGGCAGGACAAAGCTGGAAGCCTGAAGAATTACCAACATTAGTCATTAGTCCTTAGGGCCCTAGGGTTCCGTTTATTAATCATACTACGAGGGAGCCTCAAACCCTATTCTCATTACCATGGCCCCTACATATGCAGGCTGCCCTGCCATACCAATAATGGACACAAACAAAACAGAGAGAGTTATGCAGGCAGCATGCATGTTTTGCTCGCTTTGTCCCAGTATTGGCTCTTGAACCTCAGTAGGATCAGAGTTGTGTTAAGCTCGGATAATCCAGAAAAACTGCATAGAATCTCAGGACTGCAGACAGCGGAGATCATGAAGCAACCCGGCTCAACAAGAAATTCGGATTGAAGGTGGACCCTGAACCGTAAAGCTGGCCCGGCCCTACAAACGGAGGGGTTCAGATACTGCGACCGAGGGAGGAGGTACATCTGTGCCGGATGAAGACATGTTGCTACTTTGTAAAGCCAGGTCGAACATACATACTTTCCAAAGCAACTCAATTCCAAAGCCCTTCAGCCCATTCAATGTCAATCTACGGTCACCCTGAATCCCTGAGTTTGCTGCTGGAGCAGCTGTTGCCCTCCGTCCAGGAATGCAGGATGCAAATGCAGAGCAACTGAGGTTCTATGGTGTTTCTGCAGCCTTTGAGCCATTCAGCAACGAAGGCAAGGAGCTCTTCGTCCAGTACCAGGCCAAGTATGCCATGCGGCTGCAATGCTGACAGGCTCATAGCTTCTTCGTTCTAAGGATTTAAAGGGTTGCAACATGTAGACTCGTGACAGCATTCGTTGCTGCACGAAAAGCTTTGGAATTTCAGGTTTCCGATTTTTTTGGTGAGGCGCCGACTTCATTGGACTCTCGAGACACTCGGCGGGTAGCGACAAAGTGGTAGACACGAGTCATTATACTCCGCACCGTGAGGAATTAAGTTCGAGCGTAGCAGGCTACATTGGTGAGCTGTGCTTCGAGAGTATTTTGTTCGTCTTCAGGCTTGTATCCTTGGGCTTGGACCAGCGTTTGTGTTGGGTCATATCCTCAACGGTATACTGACTTCCTTTACATGGGAGCTTCGGGCATGTAGTCCTAGATTCATTTGCCTTTCGCAAGTATAGATGTCCTCTAGACTCTTCGAAAGCGCCGATGCTTCTGCCCAGCCCCACAGCTATGTGGCCCAGACCCTTCTAAGGAGAAGGATCTGGGATGCGGTGGTGGCTACCTCAAAGTGGGTCCAAAGCAGAAGGATCGAACCTTGGGTTTGTCAAGCTGGCCCAGGTGCGGCTGTTCATCAGCCTTGGAAGCCAAGTGCAATTGAATTGCCATAAGGGACACAGCGACAACTTCAGCCTCAGAGTGTTTGACTGGTCGACCCAGCTCTGCAAATAAGACTTCACCGAAGATGCAGCGTCATGCTTTGTACTCATGATGTGTGTGCAAGTGTGTGTTTCTATCTCTGGGCTGTGCATCTTTGGATGTGTCGGGAAAGAGAGGACCTTACTCCAGACCCTGACGATTTAGAGGTTGCTGATTGCAAGAACCATTTCAGAAGGCACCCTTCGAACCAAGAAGCAGAAAGCATATAGGCCAAATTAAGCCCTTATGATAGGCGGTATTAAGGCCCCTTACCCCCCTCCCCTCTACCCCTTTAACCTATGAAAGAAGCCCCCAACAGTGCATGGATGTCGCAGCTTTCGCAGCTCGTGCAGGATCTGACCTCCTTTGGGGAGCCCACGCCCTACCACATCATGTCACTCAGCTTGAGCTCTTGGAGGTAGTGTTTTTGGGTCGGGAACTGGCACATACAAGTTTATAAACATGCCGCCATGCACGCGATTTTGGTGGATATCATAGGGCTGTAGGTGCGTTTTTCATGGAAACATTGCCCATGCAGCTTCCTCTCTGTTACCTCCCTCCCCCGATATCGGGGTTGCGAGTCGCTGTGGACCGGGTTTACATTCGGGTTTGGGGCTTCTCCTTGAAAGGTTCGGCCCGGACCAGTGCAATGCCGACAAGAGGACCCACCTGATCTTTAGCTATCGAGGCCTCGGGAGGGCATCGAAAGTCGCAGCGGTAGTTATAGCAACGAGGAAAACTGGAAAACTGGTAGTTAATAGAATCCCCTCCTAGGCCCTACATGATACTACGATCGGATACCATATGCACCAAAACCCCAAACGCAGTCATGGTGAGGCTTCTACATGGGTGGCTCTCTAAACTTTGTTCCTTAGGTCCCCAAGTAGTGCAACCCCCTTAAAAAAGGACCGTAAGCGGGACCCTTGTTAAGAGAACTACCCACATATTTTGGCTGTGTCGGTCGAAGCCCTGAGTCAGGGAAGAACTACCTCAAAAAGTCGGAGCTGCCTTACAAGCAGGAAGGAGCTTCAGCTGAGGAAAGACAGGGCTTTTGGGTTTAGGGATGTTTCGGGGAGCTTTAGGGGTTTGGGATGTGTACACACAACTTTAGAGCTTTATTTAGGGTTCAGCGATGTTTAGTACTAGTATTTAGGGATTCAGGGTTGAGTTTTCGGCCTTAGGACTTGTAGGTCGAAGGGTCCTGGGATGAGCCTTCGTGGCCAGCGTTTTGCGTTTCCGTCCCGTGGCTTCGTGGGAGTTTTGATGTCTGCCCAGGCTCCAGCTGCCCTCACTCAGACCCTAAAGTCTTGTGGGATCAGAAAGATCGTAGGATGGGGTCAAAGGGTACTATCAGGGTTCTATAAGGATACTGTAGGGGTGCGTTGGGCGCCAGACCCAAACCACAAACCCCGATGCTCCACAGGCTCCCCAACTGAAAGCTTAACATTCCAAAGCCGATAAATCCCACCTAAGAGCCCTATAGAAAGCCCCAATAAGGCCCCTGTTCAGAATCTACCGCTGGCCGTTCCATCCGAGGTGAAGGCGTCTCTCACCTGTACCGACTGCACCTGAAGCCGGACAACTCCGTTCGAGTTGAGGCCTACCACAGGGCTCTAGATAATTAATCTCTCTGGTTTTCAGGTTTTACTATACTGCATCCCAAAAATTTGTTCTAAATTTGCAAGGTGCGCATCTTTTCAGTGTCTGCCAACGGAGATTGCTTCCTCAGCTATTGCATGTCCGTCTGGTATTTTTTTGCGACGTACTTCTCCAACAACGAACTTGACAGTTTTTCCCACGTTTTTAATATGTGACTTCCTTGCATATTGGAGAAGTAAGACGGGGTTTGTTCTGCAATGCGGGTGCAGTATTTCAAGGGGTTCAATGGTTGTCAGCAGCTGGCCATCAGATGTTCGATTCTTTTGCAAGGAAGGTGGAAGCTTGAGGTGACCCCTGTCGTAATCGTTTGAAGGCATGAGGTATTCAGCCGGCTCTTCGAAGACAGATTTGCAGCAACAAGTGTATTTCGATTGAGCGTCATTCGCATAGCACTGTACACATACTTGTTGGGGGAGGAATGTTATTTCAACCCTAAGACCTATTCAGATGCAGTCACAGCTGAGCGAGTCTTCACCAGCAAAAAGTGATCTGCGAATGGTTTGAGAAGCTGCAGCGATAGAGCTCTATTTCGAAGCGGCCGACCCACATCTGATCCATGAGCAAGAAGTGTGTTTCATGGCATCGACAAGGCCTCAGAAGGATTGTCGATCTCACCCCACATGCATGCCTGTGTGGCCCCAACCCAGTACCGGTGCGCAAGTAACTACCAATACTTCTGTGTTCCATAAGGGTTTCTTGCTATATTCTAGTATCATATGCGGCACAGGCCACCCTTGCTTTTGAGGCCCCTGTATTCATTGTGCACACCCTTAAGCCCGGCGAGGCACGAAAGCCCAAACCCCAATTGCGGAAGCCCATCCACGTCGATGCAGGTGGACGGGGAGCAGATTTACGAAGGATCCTTGAAGGAACTCGTTCGTCGAAATGAAGCTACGTGGGCGTTCGTTGTGCACCCTGGTTCAGGGTGCGGGCTACACATCCGTAGGTTTATCCGAGCAATGCTACATCACCAATCAGGGGATTCTCAACCCCATGCCGGGGAGGACGACTGGGAAATGCTCCCGGCGAAAGAGATAGCGGATCCGACTGAGAAGAAGCCCGAAGGATGGGTGTCTTGGAGCAAGAAGACGAGAAGACTGTTGGAAGTTTATTGCTTGGTGGCTGGTGTCGTTTATACGTGGAGGTCTAAACTGTCTTATAAAGGGGGGAGTTTCCGAAAATTAGGGGTACCTTATTTGGGGGTCCTTATAATAAGGACCCGACTATTTAAGGTACCATATTTGGATCCCCTATTTTTCGAAAGCTCCCATATTAAGGGCCGAGGATGGTGACCTTACCGTAGACACTGTAGCATATCCCCAAACACCCTGTTCTCCTCAGGGCCCCGACGGCAAAATCTCAAATTCGGTGTGATACAACTGCTAACCCCCCTGATTGAGATGTGACGTATAACCGTATATAGTAACCATGTAGGGTAATATATGGAGATATATCTAGTAATATGCGATAATAAGGCCGAAGACCTAACCCATGGAATGAACGTCTATAGGAAATAGCCTGGCGCGTACCGGTGCGAAGATCGAGCTGACTCACTGCACCTCCACGCTACCCCCAAACCCTAGACCCTGAGTCAGCGGTCTCTCCATCAGCATTTGCAGTCGGAAAAAAAAGCCCTGAATCCTCAACACTAACCGCAAAAACGTGGAAGCTTTCGAAGGCGGACCAGGAGAAGATCCCGGATCCTAGCGACGTGAAGCCGAAAGACTGGGCCACAGAGGCAAAGATCGTCGACTCCACAGCTACGAAGCCTGAGGAGGGGGTGCAAAGGTATGGGCTAGTTTCTGGGGAGGCGGGCCGCTGGCAGGAAGTCAGCTTGCATGAAGGCAAGACCAGAACGCATTAGGGTAATTCCAGAGCAAGAGATGCACAAATCTGAGTAATACTAGCCCCTTGTAGTACCTCCAGGCTTTTCGTACAAAAAATCCGAAACCCTATTCTGATCATTACTGTCCCTCTATCTCGAGACTCCCTCGAGGAGTGGGACGACGATGAAGATGGCGACTGGGAAGCTCCGAAGATCGACAATCCAGCCTTCAAGGGCGAGTGGTCTCCTCGAATGATCGCGAATCCGGCGTACAGCGGAAAGTGGAAAGCCCGGATGATTCCCAATCCTGATTTTCTCGACAACCCGGACCTGTACAAGTATGACAACATTGGCTATGTAGGCGCGTCATCCTGTGTCACGTGCGCAGTTAAAGCCACAGCCGCCGGTCATCAGCTGTTGTGACTGGAGACGAAAGCTGTGCATTGCACAAATTTCAGGCAAAGGTTTTGAAACGACGACGTACTTCATAGATGAGGGGACTTGCGATGAAGCAGAGGATGAACTAATTAGATGATGATGGTCGTAGTGGTCATGACGATGACGGTGGTGAGGGGGATGATGGGGATGATGATGATGATGGTGATGGTGATGGTGATGTTTATGTTGATGATGGTGATGACGGTGGGCCGTGGTGGTGATGATAACGATGACAGTGATGGTGATGTTGATGATGATCATCATCATCACCATCATGATGATGCTGCGGTTCCTGACGCTGCTGGTGATGTCGACGATGATGTTGACAATGACGGTGCCTAGACTTATCAGAAGATTCAGAAGTTATCACAGGTGCGGCCGTGATGATGGTGATGTTGGTAATGATGATGTGGATGGTGATGTATTGGTATGTGATACGAGCGGTGCTTTGCAAATGCCCCTGGAGGCTTTGATGTTTGGCAGGTTAAGGGCGGCACCATTTTCGACAACATCATCCTCACTGCATCTCGGTGCTTTAAACATGCAGGGGCGGCCTCCGAAACAATTTTGATGAGTGTATAATTTGAACGTGTGCCTTGAGGTCAGTGAGTGTGATGGATAACCGGGTTGCATTTTTCCTAAGTATGTTAGCGGTTTGGGCAGAAAGTTCAGCAAACTTCATCTAAGGACAGCGCTGCAGAAGCGGATGAGTTTGCGAAGAAGTGGAAGGACACTTTCCTGCATTAGTCTAGCTCTGGACTGCCCAGGGGGCCATAGTAATAGTAGTTTGTTTTGGTTAAAGATTGCTATATGTATTGTTATCGGTATTAACTTCTTGTCAAGATGTTCACAGAAAAAGATTAAGAAATATATATGCGTGCATAACTGCATGTGTGCATACATGCGTAAATATGGATATACAATAATATGCAAAAAATCATATACACATTATATATATATATACGTTTGATGTATTTGTATATAAACATATATATGTAGACACCCTCTCTTTTTCTCGCTATGTGTGTGTGACGTGTGCGTGTGTGTGTGCAGGTGTTCATATTGTAGGGTTCATTTGTAATTCGTACATACATACATACTACGATGCTACACATGGTCTACCTGATATATATGTACGTGTGTACCTACATATATGTACATATAATATAATATAATATATACATATATATATATGTATGGTTTTCCGCCGGCCGAGTTACACGTTGCAGGTCCTTCGCGAAGAAGAGAAGGCACAGACAGCGAAGGCTCCAAGGGTTGTGCCTGCGCTTGCACATGCTCCCCTACTCTCCTATGGCACAGCAGAAAAAATGATGAATAATGGAATAATGTGAACAGTTCCGATTGTTGCTCTTCTGATTTGAAGCTGCCGCTACAACATTTGCTGCTGCTGTTGCCACTACTACTACCACGGCTTGGCTTCGACTGACTCCAGTGCCGCCCCTCATCACGGCCTGGATATAGCACCGAGATGTCCTCATTGAGCTTCGGTTTGGAATCTGTTTGTATCTCCTTTCGGTTGTTTGTGTGATGCTTCAGTTGTTCTTTCTAGCAGCTGTGGAGAGTCGGATCCACTGAGATTCTTAGCTTGTAGAGGGGCAGCTCAGTTTGGCGTCATGCTCGGACCAGCTGGCGGAAGCGGCGAGCCTGTAAAACCCAGTCTCATGAAGCCGCAAGCCTTCAAACCTTTGGAGCCCAAAGCCCTAGAAGCGCAGAGGCAGACGCTGCCCAGCAGGAGGCCTTTGAGCTACTCGCCTTCGCAAGTTTGTTTCGACATGCTTTGAATGGTTTAGGGATTTATGGATTTATGGCTTAAAGGATTTATGTTTTGAACGGTTCAGGGCGTAGGGTTTAGAAAGGGTTGTTCAGGTTGGGGTACCGGGGAACTTTGAGTATAAATTCACACTTAAATTCTAAACCCTAAACTTTCGTAAAGTGTATGTGGTTTGTGTTTCAAAATTCGACGAAAACTCAGGGGTTCGAAAGTTTCGGTTTAGGTTTCGGAGACGAAGGATGTCACAAGGAATGCTTACTTGTTGTTTTCGTTTAGGAGGAGGTTTATGCCTCGTAGGGTCGTAGGGGTAGTTTGATTGTATTCATGGTGTCTCAAAAGCTTTCAGAAGGCTACAAGGTTGTGGGGTGGCAGGGTTATGGTTTTGGGTAGAGAGAACTGCATGTGGTTTAGGGTAGTTTAGGGTCTAGGTTTTACGGCTGCGGTTACAGGTTTCGCGCACCTAGGTGGCAGAATCCAAAATCAGAAGGCCGCCCCAAGGTTGCGTTCGATGATGTGGCATATTCGGGATGGGCAGACGGTTGACGCAAACCCGGCTCATCTTTGGCTGGTGACCTCATTGTTTTTGGTGTTCTGGAATGCGCTCGTTGCTTGGTAGGCTGCTAGCATGGCTTCTTGTTGCGATCCGCTGCTGCTGCACTGGGTAGTTTGTTCTAATTCCTGCCCCATGACCTGAGCATTTAAAATGTAAATCGAACTAGGCTTAAAACCAGATGTTAGCGCTGTTGATTGGGGTGCCCAGTGCTATAAGACACTCCGACGCCCGGTTCCTATGCTTGTTGTATGCGTTACTTCACAACTCGGTGTAGTATACTGGTCTGAAAATGAGTAGCACAAGTCCTATTCTTAGAGTCCTCGGTAACTACTTAGAGTTCCGTTATATGAGAATATGGTATAATGAACCCCAAACCCGTATTCTAATTATCGGGGTTCGGGCCAGGGCCAGGAGGGCAAATGTCGCCATAGTAGTAAATGCCCAAGCATCCGCTCCAAAAGTCAGGAAAGCCAAGGCTGCTCGAGCCGCCCGTGCCAAGAAGGCAGAAGAGGAGTCAGGCCGGAAGGTAGAAGGGGTGGAGCTAAAGTTTAATATGGGGGCTTTGATGATGAGAGGATAGTTTGGGTGCTTTTACAAGGCTGTTTATATTCAGGAACCCGAAGGACAGCCCAAGGAATAGTATTACTTATTATTTAGGTGCCCTCAGTAGAGTTTAGGGAATTTTTGGCATGGGATGTTTGCACCTGAAAATGCACGACCAGTGATCCAAATCGGGAGCATTACTCACTCTGCCTACTGCGATGGGACAAGACGACGGCGACTGATACTACTCCTACTGTTGCTGCTGCTCCTGCTCCTGCTCCTGCTCCTGCTCCTGTTGCTGCTGCTGCTGCTCCTGCTCCTGCTCCTGCTTCTGCTCGTGCTGCTACTACAGCAACTACTACCTCCTACTACTAACTACTACTACTACTACTACTACTACTACTACTACTACTACTACTACTACTACCTACTACTACTGCTACTACTACTACTACTACTACTACTACTACTTCCTTCTGCAACTGCCCTTGCTACTGCGCAAATACTACTACCTCCTTTTCTGCTGCCACTGGAAATGCTGGAAACATCGCCCAGGATTGATTGATTGCATGGATTCTCCAGTTTTAGTTGCTAATCTGCAGATTCCAGGTGAACCTGAGGGCTTAGGTTTAGTGGGCCAGTTCAGGGGAGGTGAATCTGCAACGGGCTGTTCGGAATCAGGCTTGGAATTGGAATTGAGTAGAAGGACGCTTAAACTGTATTGGTTCAGAACATGATTCAGAACAGCCGTACTGCAAGCTTAGTATCATTAAACATAAAGCCTCTAAGTCAAAGCTCCACCCGCAAAGCATGGGTTCGCAACCTCCGGTCTCCAAGTGGAGGCCCTAAACCCACAGGTCGAGGAAGGTTTAGGGCTACAGGTTTCAAGAGTTTAGTAACATGTAACTCCTTCCTCTAGTTTGCAAGCTTTGCATAGGGTGTTGTGAAGCTCTCCTTCTCAGGCAAGAAAGCCTCAAAGAAGGCTTCCAAAACTGAGACGAAGAGCGCCAGCGAGGAGCTCTGAGCTAAGGGACGAGCACTGGGAAGGGTGGGTTTAGGGTTTTGGCAGATTTATCGTTGCTTTTTGTTTGTGTTGCCGCTTTGGCTACTGCTAGATGGGTGTTGGTTCTACTGCGTGTTTTTGTATTGCTGCATCCTAGCTTGCATAGCCGATTTGAGGGTTCAGCGGTTCGATCGTGCTGAGATTCAGGAGTTTTGGTTTTGGGAGTTCGTCGTGCACGTTGGCATGTTTAAGCTACAGGGTGTGGAGTATTTGATTAGGCATACTGATAGTTTACGGTGTCGGATTTCGCATGCGGTCGACTTATACTTACTTCTTGCTGGCAATGCCCAGATGTATGTTGATGTACACCCTAGGCGATTTTTTTACTGTAAGGTTGTCTAGTACAGGTGCCTCGAATTTCGAGAGCCATCGGAAAGCCCGAGACATGCCAATGCCATAGCCCCCAACACCTGAGGCTAGATCTGAAAGCCTGAGCCTTAAGCATGTCAACTCTTGGGTCTTCGGATTTCGATCTCCAGTGGTTCTTACTGTGTGTAACGGTCGGTCTCGAGCTTGGGGTGTCGGTCTCGAGCTTCCGGCCTGTGAGTTCAGAGACCTCTCTGACCTGCGCGTAGCCTGGGTCGTTTCAGCGGCCAAATCTTGGGTTAGGGTTTAGGGTTTAGGGTTTGCATGCTTGGATCCTACAAGCTAGTCTATGGGCACGTTGAGTTGTAAGGCTTCAGCCGCAAGCCGTGAAAGGTAAGACCTTCGTTTCTAGACCTCACGTGACAGGGTAGGGAACAAACAGTAAACAACAAAGGGTCAATAGAAAAATACAACAAGGATCAACAGAAATAGAAAAGAATCAATATGAAACAAAATGGACCAAGAAAACATAATAGCCACAGCAAGGGCTTCGGGTTTTGTGGCTTCTGAGCAGTGGTTTGGCCGTTGGGCTGCTTGGCCTACATTGCCGTTTATGGTTATAGTATTTCGTACCTCGTAAGAATGCGTAGGATTATGATGATACTGGAGTACTGGTTGCTGATGCCGGAACTCGAAGGATCAGTTCGAGGCTGGTAGGATCCGGCGGAGCCCCGTCCAAAGACTCAAGCGTCACCCCGCACCATGAGCAGAAAAAGCTGGTCCTGCTTCTTGTTTCATTATTCAAGGGCTAAGGATTTAGGAGTTCAAGGTTTAGGGTTTCCAAACCCGAAACCCGAAACCCTACAACTTAGGAGAGAGAAAAAATTCGCTGCAATGCGGGCTTCGTCCTTGCCAAGTAGGAGAGAAAGAATACCGTAAGTTGATTGGTCCGGGTGTCGTGTTTGTAGTATGTAGGGCTTGTAATGAGAAAGAAAGTAGAAACAGAATGACACAAAACTGTAAACGATTATGTAGGGCTTACCGAAATTCACCGTCCCTAAACCCGGCTGACTTGCCTTCCAGAACCGTTGGGACATGATGGCGATGGTGTGCGCGATAAAAGTGTACGGACATGTAGGGTTTGGGGTTAGGGCTTACCTTGAGGGACCCTGGAGCTGACTTTTCACGTGGTAGAGTACGGTTATAATGGGCTTACTAGACGGATGACATGTACTTCCCGACTCCAGAGTCTCTCAAAGTAATAAAGAAACTGGATTTACTCACCGGGGATTAGCAGGGAATGGTAAGGGAATATATACCTTCGACTTCCACTCCTAAACGCTTGGAAGTGTAAATAGCCTTACTCCAAACGCCTGCAGCTTCCTTGTTAAGGCACTTCATGCTTACGTCAGACGAGCGTACTCCTGCGCGATTGGCCCTCAACTCGACTCTAAAGCCTCGAGACTGATACATCCTAAATGTTTACCCTTGAAAGTTTCTGAGGTAGAACCCTTCACCATCAACCATAAATAGGGGCCTAGATACCAATACTACTGTGAGGGGTTCCTTGTTATAATTTATAACTATAGTGTAATGTACCCCCAAACCCTATTCTAATTATTAATGCCCCTATATCAACCCTCAACAGGAAGGCTTCATCTCTCAACCCAGCATCGGCCAGGTGTGCCCTGTCCGAGCATCGGGTCCCCCGTGTGCGGTTCTCAGCGGTTGTGAAGCTCGGTGAGGGGGTTTAGGGTGAGGATTCAGGGAGGACTGATCATCTATCATTGTGTCTACACTTGGCTTGGCTTTAGCATGCTTTGTGGTTTCCGCTAACTGACGTTTGTTTGGGCTGTGCTACGCAGTAATTACAAGGAGCAGGAACTCAGTGACTCCTCGTTTGACGAGTTGGAAGCACTGCCGCAATGAGGAGACTGTACTTGCCCCTTTTGGCGACTGGGTGCAGAAGTTCACCCGCTCAGGTCTAACACAGCTAGGAAACATTGGGCCAATTGGGCCATCGGATCGAAACACCTATGGGCAGTGGATCTCGTAATGCTCTTTGGAGTCTTTGTAGCACGGTTTTACTACAAATCTCTATGTGTGCTTCGCCGGCTTGCTTCACGTCAAAGCTGGGCCAGTTTTCTTTCCAGACTTCCTGGCCTAGCTTGTTCTTATGATTTGTTACCTTCGCTCCCCGACCTGTGTTGAAATTCGAAATTCGAGTTGACATCCGGAAGCATCGAACTTTGATAGCCTCAGCCGCATCCTCAGCTGATATGATCGACCGGGTTCACAGCGGTTGGCTGGCACATGTCCTTGTTGTCGCATTTCACTGAAACTTCAGACGCAGGTTTTCGGGGTCAGACATCTTCAGTGGGATAACCATGCAGCAGAATTCCCACATGGTGGTTCCTGTTAAACTTGTTGTTAAGTAAGCGTAGGACCTCATAGCGTCCGCTCATTGTCCGGACAATGGCGACGCGCTTGCCAGTTCCACAGAGTTATGGCCGCTTCGCCTTGATTTTAGAATGCTGGGGCCGGGGCGTACCCATAGGCTCCATAGTAGTTCCCTTTTGGGGATTACCTTAGAAGATTCTATATATGAACCCCAAAAAGGAACTACTATGGGGCCTATGGGTAGTTCTTGCAGGGTAGTTGCGTGAGCCCTTTGCCCACTCCCACCGTTCGTGCGGCTTCGGCTTAAGACCCGCGATTCAGATTGACTGTCTGTGTATCTGTCTACCATCCTGGCTCACTCATCGCTTTGCCATGCCAGTGCTTCACCTCGAGTACAGCCCCCCCCCCCCCCCCCCCCCACCCCCCCACCCAAACAAACCCCCCCACACACACCCAACACCCACCCAACACACCTTACAACACAACCACCACACTACATCAACACTATCTCNCATCTCTGTTGTCTGTGTCGCCTCCCGCGCCACCCTATCCCTTTCCCCGCCCCCCCTCCCCCCCCCACCACCCCCCCCCCCCCCCCGCCCTTCCACCCACAACAAAAACACAACCGCTAATATTAAGCATCAGACCCTGCAGAACATGTTTAATACCCGAAGTGCAGTTTGATTATCTCACTCTCTCTCGTTCCGGAGGATGGCGCTGCAATCCCTACGGCCTTACATACCCTACAGATGAGTTTTTGTGCTTTTGTGGTTTCGCCCAACTTTGGCCGCATGGAAGGTAATTGGGGTGCCCTCAGTAATCATGTAGGGTTAAGGGTCTAAGGGCCCAGCTGCAAAAGGGGTCGAAGGTTTAGCACGAGCCGTATGGCCGTATGTTGTGTAGACAACATCAGTAAAGAGAACCTGTGCGCCCCAAACCAGCGCTTATGAATACTGTATGAACCTGATCAAGAAACCCTGGGACTTTATTAGGGTTCTTTATGTGAATCCTAATATTTTGGGTTATAGGGCCAGGGTTTCTCAATCATGTTCCTACATGAACAGTAGCGAGCAGAGCCGTCCCAGGAACCACCCTTGTGCCTGGTCCACCTGTGGCTATGGCGCAAGTGGTTGCGCGCTCCCCAGATATGTGCAGGGTTGCTGGCTGACACTCAGAGCCCAGCTGCAAGAGGGCTGCGGGTTAACGTTCCCAAGGATTGCGATGCTGCATCAAGCTTTTCTCAGCGGGTGCCTGTTTGACTTAGTCGAAATCCTAACAGTGGAAAACGCCTTTTCCTTAGTGGTGTTTCCTTTACTTTCGCTATTCCTCATACTTGAAACATTGGACAGGACTGCCGAATGGACTCTAAACGGATTTGTCACTTGGGCTAGCGGCTAGCATAGCCTCACATCTGAGATACTCACACGTAGCGCAAACTATTGACACTTGGGCGGATGCCTTGCATCCTTTTTTCGTGAACCCTATATTGTAGATGCTGGTTGTCTGACAGCCCCGAGCTCCTAAATGCCGGATAGATGTGGAGTATTACGGATTTCTGTATGCAAGATGCACCTTTCGATGCCAATGAACATTTGCCGGTATTTTGGCCGAAGTCTACCCCATAGAATCTGAAAGCTTTGTTGCAGGTGCAACCTGGCTCACCGGCTCTCCCGGTGGCACGCACCATCCATGTAGCTAAAGAGGGGCCAAATCTGTTGGCGCCGACTGTGCCTGGGCTTCAAAACGGGTTGGGCAATAAAGATGCACAAAATGTTCTTTTCTCGATCGTTGTCACCCTTACTGAGCTAAACAAATGAAAGTAATGTTGCCGGTGGAAGCAATTCGTCATAGAGGCTTTGTTTTACATACAGTGCAAACTGCAATCTTAGACTTCGGAAGGATGTCAAAACCGGCGCCGTGCTCAAGTCTTTTCTGTGAGCATTTTTGGCAGGTTGAGAGTTATATTCGGCATGTTGTGGGTGGTTTCTTGGACAAGTGTGCTGCTACGGGATTACTAATTACTACAATTACTACAACATGGTGGATGCAGCTATTGGAGCTCCCTTTCAAGCACATACATTGAACTTTTCATTCGTTCCGCGGCAAATACCCTGCCCTGCCTCATGTTCCATGCCGCCTGGCAACTATAGGAATCACCTCTAAAGCGCCAGCCGCAAACTGAAGTGTCCCAGGTGTCTATAGTGCTTCCGCATCCTACCGCTGCTGTCCAGCCGGAGACTCACACAGTGCAGAATCTTTACGACAATGACAGGTCTACACATAGGTAGGTGGAGAATATAATATAGGGATATGTGTCGCCAATCATGCTGGAGCTGCTCTCAAGCATGCGAAGGCATTGATGTCAACTGTGTTAATCCCCATGTAAGAAGCATGATTGTGTTCAAGGAATGAGCGGAGAGTTCGTGCATGGGTGGCTTTTCCTATACAGTATATTAATATGTAAACGCATATATGCATATACTTTTCGAAGTCATTGCCTTGTCGCTTCGATCAATGACCATCGAAGATGCCGCCTGAAGTGCGGATGTGTCAGTGTCCCTCCCATGACAACTAAAGCTAAGAGCTCCTTCAACTACTAAGCCCTCGAAACTCTAAGAATCCCTGAGCCCTTGCTGGCCCCAAGCCCTGAACCCTGTTGAGAGCAAGTTGGAGGCCGCATCAGCTACCGATGCTCCTGGGATCCAAGAGCGTGGACCGTCTCTACCGCCCTGCACCCACCGCCCGGGGCTTACGGGTTTGTTGAGGGTTTAGGGTTTTAGGGCTTAAGGCTTAGGGTTTTAGGGGTTAACCCCTTACCGGGTTTCCATTTTCTTGACCGTTTTTTCTTGCGTTGGTTAGGGTTGCTGGTGGTTTCGGACAAGTGCGCACGCTACTGAGCCGCTACTGCTAGGAAGTTGCGCTGTCGTGATATTCCAAAGTTAAAGAATAAGCAACCCTGAACGAACCATCATTGATTGGATCCTTCAGCCATGTCTTACTTCCTGCAGTCCACTGTATGATTTTGAGAATATCCGGCTTAATGAGGCGTTGGCGTTGTCGGGTGCGGAACATGCTCGAGTTGAGATGCCTTTGTGGCTCAGTTGCCGTAGGCACTGCAGGAATTATTAGACCATCAAACCGTAAGCCAAACGTTCTTGATGATTGTCAACATTGGACTGTGGCGGGGATGCCCTTGAATGTCCTAAGCGACATAGAGTTTCTCAGGGATCGAACCCACCGATTATTTCGGAAGCTTGCTCTCACAAAGTCTCAGCAATATGCAGGAGCAAGGCGGGAGGAGAAAGCTCCAATAGCCATATTTGTTCTTTGGGTTTACGGTTTATGGATTTGTTCTTTGGGTTTAGGGTTGAGGTTTTATTTGTTCTTTGGACTTAGGGTTTAGGGTTCATTTGTTCTTTGGGTTTAGGGTTGGTTTAGGGTTCAGGGTTTACAGATCCCCGCATATCTTAAAACAACGAGCTTGTGGCCGCGGGAGTCGGACTTGACCCAGTCCATTCCTTCAATTCAGATCCTTGAGCCTGAGACTTCACCGAACCTGAATCGAAGGAATATATGGGCCTTGAATGGTACAAAGGGCCTCTTTCCCAGTTCTCCGACACACCCGCGCAATCTCGCTAAAACCCTGTATATTGCCCCTGATAGCACTCCTAACCGTAGTTCGTGTGCCCCTGTAGTATACCCCTTATACCCTAAACCCTAAACCCCTAAACCCTAAACCCCTCAAACAATGAGCAGGCACTCGGAGATGGCGTCCGTTCATGGGCGCCGATCCCTGCGGCAATGCCTTGTGCCTTGCGTGAGCTTTGGGGTCGAAAGCAAAGCAAAGCGTGTAACATGGGGCCCTTGAAATCACATTCGAATTTATTTTGGTGGTGGATTTTATGATGAACTAAATAGTCTGTTATAGTGACTGTGATGGGCACAGTATTACGATGCATGATCGCCTAGTTGGCCTTGGGCTCCCCATGCAACGACCGTGTCATGTTTTTT
Source organism: Symbiodinium sp. clade A Y106 (assembly GCA_003297005.1). NCBI lineage: Eukaryota > Dinophyceae > Suessiales > Symbiodiniaceae > Symbiodinium > Symbiodinium sp. clade A. Next base: position 30,577 of record BGNK01004029.1, read on the forward strand.
CGAGATGCTTCTTGTTGTTGCTGAGACTGACTTAGTGGGAGATGATGATAATGATGGTGATAATGATGATGATGATGGTGAGGAAGATGATGAGGAGGATAGGATGATGATGACGAGGATGATGACAACGACGGTGATGATGGTGCCACCGCTAGTACTTCTTGCTGTTTGGGGGTTTGGGAGTGTCGGTCTGTTTGGGCAAGGTGTTGCTTACCCCCAACGCCCTGAAATGCATAACTCTGCACAGCCTACACACTGTTCGTTCTTATGCGTGCAAAGAAACCCAGAGAATCCGAGCCCCCTAAGCCCTGACCGCAAACCCCTGCCCGATTTCGATGACGAGGCACTCCACCGGGCCCACCGCAGACACCGCAGAAAGTCTGGACATCGCAAGGGGTCAAGGCGCTTGCAGTTGAGGTTTAAGCCGGTCCAGGATTTAGAAGTCATCAAGGTCCCACTATAGAAGCCCTTGGGGATGGCTCGGCAGCGAGAGAGAGAGAGAGAGAGAGAGAGCGAGAACTAATATAGTAGGGCTTGGGGGTAGATTATACTGTATTTACAATAAGGAGCCCGCAACACCCTATTTTGATTATTAAGGCCCCTACATTATACCAGGTGTCTTTGGGATGGATAGTCTCGAGGAAGGGTGCTCCTTGCTGCCTGGTAGCTCGCACTTTCATCAATCGGGTTTCAGGCAAAAGCTGCGGTTCACAAATGGAAAACTTGGACTGCCACAAAAACGGTACCGACTCCCAAAACTTGGATAGACTATGCTTCCAAACCCTACTCTCATGACAGAGGCCTCTATATGATAGATGCCTTTCTTCTAGGACCCCTTTATGGGGCCCTCTATTGAAGTATTGAGGCCCCAATACTAAGTCATCCAGCCTATGAGCGTCCATGCCGGCGCTCTTGAAACAGGGATCCCGCAGGGCCTTTAAGGGTTTCTTTAAGGGCTCCTTTGAAGGAGCCCTAAAGGGACCCGTAAGGGCTCCTTTAAGGGCTCCTTTTTAAGGGTTCCTGTTCAAGGCTCCATGTAAGGGTTCCTTTTCGTTAAGGGTTCCTGAAAAGGGTCCTTTAAGTCCTTTAAGGGTTCTACAAGGGCCCATAGGGGGCAGGCCCCCTGCCTTGTTCCAAGCATGTAGACAAGAAGAATTTAGGGGTTAAGGGTGTAGGGTTCAGGGTTTAAGTTTGAGGTTTAGGGTCGCGGTCCGGCTAGACTTGAGTCCAGTAGCAACAAATGGTGTGGGGTTTAGGTATCTTTCCGAGTTGAGGGGCATGAAGGCTCCTTGGGAGACTTTGTGTTGTTCTTTTGCAGATAACCCGGCGACCAAAAAGCAAAGCTCTCAACAGCAATACCGACGTTAAAGCCCTAAGTTTTAAGCTCGATGTTCCCAGAGATTGAACCGGCAGATTCCTGAAAGGCAGCTTGCGCAGTGCCTTTGCAGGCATCTTGGTGAAAAAAACACCAGGCTCACCTCACGAGAATGCGTTTGATACGGGTTGAGTCCAATGTTCAGGGTTTAGCTGTATTTAGGGTTTAGTACTTTCGACCGTTGTCGCTTCAATCTTCCAGTTCTTTTTATGGTCTGATCGTCTCGCGGCTTTCCGCGCAAACATTTTTTTTCGTTGGAACGGTCTCGAGAGTCAGTAAGATGAGACATAAAACAAGCCTGGACTACACCAGTATGCGGCAAACTGAGCCCTAAAACCTCTACCCCGGGTCCCGTCGTTTAACCTTCATTATGACCTGATGAAGCAAGTCGTCCTTCGTCCCAGAGAGCTTGCCGCAGCTGCATCAGTGCATGCTGCATTCTTCTTGGGGCAAATTGCGGATTTACGGGATGCAATACAGGTGGCTGAATGCTTACGACTTACAAATACTAATACATAGGGCTCCCTGGCCCTAGTATATGTCAGTATGACCATACTATGTTATACCCCAAAACTCCATTCTAATATTTGAGGCTTCGATGTCAGGCGCTTCGGTTTCGACCTGGACAACGTGTAGTTTCAACACAGCTCTCCACCCACACAGCCCGACGTACAAGAAGCCGCAGAGGAAGACAGCAGCATCTGGCCCCCCCGCACCATGCCAGCATGCACCAAGTACCAGTAGGTAGGCAACCGATGGCTGGACATGAATAAGGTGCCTTCCAGTGTTTCTACGGCAGCCCCCCGCAGCTCCATGGGCTTCTTGGATTTGCTTCAAAGTGCATGGGACGGGGTCCGGGATCGATGTTTAAAGAAGTGATGGAGTTCAGATTAGTCGTCTCGCCGCAAATCTTAGAAATCTTAACTGTAAATTATAAAGAACTTCCCCAAAAAGGTTGCCTCGAGTTCGAAGTTTTGATAGGGAAGCGTGGGATAGCACATCCGCAACGGTATTTGCGTTCAATTCGTAAGTACTCTTGACCTCACACGCTACAACCCTGCAACCCTAAACCCAACACCCCACCATGCACGACTGCCTAAAACAAGTGCCGCCACCTCTTACTACAAAAGAAATCCCCGGCAGAAGAAGTGCGGTTCATAGTCAAGGACCTACCCGACTACACAGACTCTTAAACTTCTCTTCCTAAAGCCTAAACTATCCGACTCCCGGCGTGAGGGTTCCGGGCTTCTCTCTATCACCTTCTTAAGCTTTTTCCATGGAGCTGCTCTTTGTGTTCTCCGGCCCAGGCTCTCATAGTTCTTGTTGCGGCGCACGCTTTCTAGTCATAGGCCCAATAGCAGTTCCTTTTGGGGGTTCATATTTAGAATTCTATAAGGTAATCCCAAAAAGGAATAAACCCTAAACCTTATAAGGTTTAGTAAACCTTTAATACATGTGTTGTTGCAAAGTAGCCTAAGACCCTCCATGTTACAGCAGTACCGGTAGCAATGGGACCTCATGAAGCCGTGCCTGCATTGCGCGAGTCGAAACCTTAAACTGTGAATCTCGAAGGTCAGCCCGGCTCCCTCCTCGCCACCCCGTCCTCCTCGGAGAAGCCAAGCGACAGCCGGCCGTGGAGCTCAAAAACCAGTGGGTCTTAGGATCTTTTAGGTTTCAGGGTTCAGGGTTTAAGGTTTAGGGTTTAAGGTGTAGGGTTCAGGGTAAGGGGACTTGTTGCGTTCTAGAAGGGTTCTATAGAATTTTCGGGTTGGGGGTTGAGGCTTCCGTATAGTAAGGGTTGCATAGGGGCGCGGGTGCTTCGACATAGAATTAGGAGTTTCAGGGGTCATTATGTGCAGGGTCTTGGGGTTCCCTGAACTCAAAGGGCTCCATTTTGTTGGATGAAGGTCGTGGGGTAATCCCGAAGCATGTGTCCTTATAGAAGGGATCCTTAATCTTAATCCTACCTTACTTCATCCCAGCTTTTGAGGCCTCCAATAAACCCCCAAACAAACCCTAGCCTAAACCCCTGAACCCGAATGCAAAACCGCTTCGGGTCTTCGGTTTCGGGAATTGGAGCTTATAGGGGCTCGGTTCTGGGAGTTATTTTGGATATGGGGAGTTTAGGGACATCCGGGTTGAAAGGCTTAGGGTTTAGGGGTTCAGGGTTTAGGGTTTGGGGTTTGGGGTTGAAAGGTTTGGGGTCGGAGAGTGTTGGGTGTAGGGCATCCCTTTGGTCGTAATTCGGTTTAGGGTTCAGTAAAATGCTGGTAACCGCCTATATCCCATCCCCGATCACAGAAGAACCCAAGTTGCACAATGTATTACAATCCAACTTTATCATCCATATGTTTCTACATAAACCCAACAATATGTAGCTTCGAAAGAACTCGAACATCACGTGTACAAACAAGCTTAATTACAGATCAAGAATCACGCACCATAGGAAGTTTATAACTACCTATACTATTTTGGCGGTTGCTCATTATAATTATAGTATACTGGGCCCCAAAACCCTATTCTAATTATTAAGGCCCCTATAGTAGGATCTCTTGGTCTCTAGAGGCGCGGACGCATGGGCTTGGGCTCCCTCCGCGAGCAGCTCGTTCAGGCTCCGTGGCTCTGTGGGCCCACCTGGTATCCCATGTCATATAGGGGCCTTATTCATTAGAATAGGGTTTTGGGTCCCATATTATTATACTATAATTATAATTGGGGAACCCCCCAAAATAGTATTCGTATTTATTCAGGCCCCTATATCAAAGCGTAAAGAGCTCGAGGGTTTAGGGGTGGATGCAAACAGGGTTTGGGGGTTGGGACTTCCGATGGTTTTTAGATTTGGGAAGTATCTTTAGAGACCTTCATCAGTATCATGTCCATGATGCATTAGTTTCTGTTGGGTCCGAGCATCGTGTAAACGAGCATTGCAGCCAGCCTTGAGAAATTTTGAAGTTGCTCAGTTCGCACCTCTTGCATGGCTATGCGAACAGCTTTTTGCAACAAGCAGAATGCAGTGCGACATGCTGACTAGTGACAAAACAAGTTCGAAGGACTGCCGCAGCTCTGCCCAGCAGAACGGCCAAGTAATATTGAAGGCTGCTAGTCCGTACGTCCTTTTGCACGCGTTTCTGTGCATAAATCTACACATACGTGACGTGGGTTGATTGCATCCAGGAATCCGTTTATGCATGCACACCTGCAAATTCTAAACCCTAAAACCCTGTAATTATCATTCCTAAACTAATCCTCCGAACCCTAATTAAACCTATCCTAAATTATGGAAACCATACTCATACTCCACTCTCTTAGCCCTGAATGTCCTGAGCACAGGCCAGTGTTGAGCTTGGCCGGATGCAGGCGACCCTGGCAGCCACCTGTCAGATACGAACTAGGATGATAGGGATTAGGGTTTGGAAGGTTTTTAACATGGTTTTGGATTGGTTTTCGTTTAAGTGTGGCGAACCGGGTTAGCGGTTCTAGGGTCAGGGTGGCACGAGTCCAAGGTTTACGGCCTGAAAGAGGGGTGCTGGGTTCAGGGTCTGGGGCTGTAGGCTTTTGGGCCCGTCGGGTTTAAGGTTCAAGTCCATGCCAAGGTTTCTCGGCCATCAGTATTGAATAATTTTGATTATGCCGGTGGCCTGATTGCTGGGGAGTGTGCTTAGGCTGGCTGTGTTTGAGTGTTCCAAAGCCCCATCTACTTCATCCATGAGGCTTCCTGTCATCCGTGAGGCTTCCTGTCTAACACGAGCGAGAACCAAAACACAAACGCAGCTTGTGCACGGGGTGGCGTCTCTACAGCTGAAATGATACTTAGTGCTTTCCTCGTACGAGATTCAAGCTACGGGTCGTAGGGTCGCGGGAGAGCTTTTCGGTGACGGCATGACCAAGCCCCCAAAAGTGAGCCCTTCAACTCTGAAGTTGATAATCAAACACTGCAAAACACCGTAAGTATTCGACCCCCTACATGCCAACACCATATAAAAAATGCTTAAAATAAAGGCTCCACATAATGATACCCTTACGGTTTACTTCAGAACTGAGCTCCACAGAATGATACCCTTATAGGGGTTTACTTGCAAGAATTGAGGACATGGGAACCAAGCTGCCTGCGGCCTGGACTGGGGCGTGCCCAGGCTCAGCGGGGGCCTTGCTGGTTCAGATGGGCTGGGAGTCTACCCAGAGAACCCAATACCCCATAATTAAGGTGTACCCATAGGCCATAGGCCCCATAGTAGTTCCTTTTTGGGATTACCTTATAGGATTCTCAATATGAACACCAAAAAGGAACTACTATGGGGCCTATGGGTATACCTTAAATTATAGGGGCCTGATATTATGTTTTAAGGTATGTTCCTTAATTAAGGGGTATTGGGATCTCTGGGTACAGTCTGCATGAGGGTGGTTGTCAAAATTATGGTCCGTTTTTGGGTCCGAAAAAAATACGGCACCTAATATTTAGTGTACCCAAAAAGGGGCTATAATTCTGACAGCTACCCGTGAAGGTTTCTGCAAGGGTTTTATAACGGTCCTACAGGGGTGTTATTGGGCTTAGGCTAAGTGTTTGGCAGTTTTAGGGCTTATAGGGCCCTGTAAGGTGTATAAGGGCAGTTTGGGTTCATCCGGCTGGTGGAAAATTCGGGTCTCAGTTCGATGTGTGTCCTTGCTTTCTCCAGCAGTTGCTGCGCCAGGACGTGCGTCTATGTACTCTGCTCAACCCTCAGCCTCAAGAGCCTGACAGCCCAAGCCCTGCAAGCTTTGAGCCTGGAGCCCCGAAACCTTAGTCCAACCTTGGAGCCTTGAACCCCCAAACCCTAAACCCTGCCTTGCCGTTGGGCTTTTCGCTTTGAAGAGTGTACCTTCCCTGGGATCTCATACCAGTTGTAGTTTCAGACGAGTTCCCTGCGGTGCGACATTGTTCAGCTGGGCGTGTGGCAAAAAACCCTGCCTTGCCTGCCTTCTGCGAGCGTGAGCGTCGAAACCCCAAACCCGCTAACCCTAAACCCATCTAGTCCCTAAACCCGCTAACCCGAAACCCATCTAAACCCTAAGCCCGCTAAGCCTACTCCCTAAACCCTAAACCTGAAACCCTAAACCCTAAAAAAAAACCCTAAATCCTAAACCCTAAACCCTAAAAAAAACCCTAACCCCTAAACCCTAAACCCTAAAAACAAAACCCTAAACCTGAAGCCCTGCGCACGGCGCAGGGAAGACGGGCCCAGCCAAGTCCGGGAGTACCGGGCCGAAGGACGACCTTTAGGGCTCCTCTTATAAGCCCTAATACAGACCTATAAGGGTTCCTTAAAGGGGTCCTATAGATCCCTTCAAAGGGACCTAGAAGGGCTCCTCTTCTTGGCGTTCTTCTGGCTGGCTCTTAGGACTTTATCTTCTTGGGTTGCTATATGAACTATAACAAGGAGGCTAAAAGTTTAACTTTTACGAGGGGTTCAGAAGTCAGCCAAGTCTTATAAACCCTGATAAAGACTCTATAGGGACCCTACAAAAAAGTAGGTTTTTGTCGGGGTGGGCTGAACGGAGGTTCTCAGCTTTTCATTGCAGGGTGCAGTTCGGGAAAACTCCAGCAGCAATGTATAGTGGTCAGTGGTTCTTGATCTGTCAAGCTACTGTAGGATTGTTAGGGGTCCCTTTTGCGCGAGACGCTGTAGCCTGCATTCCTCTGCCCTCTGCGTGACACAACGGAAACCCATCCAACCTTCGATCCAGGGGCACTTCGGTCTTAATCACACATTAGTATATCCAGACCCCTATTCCAAATACTAAGGCCCCTTTATTTTTGATGACGACACACCGCCAAGGCCACAAACCCATATCCCCAGTCCATGATATCGAGAATTGCTTTTCCGACAGCGAGAGTGCAGGAGTCCCCGTTGCAAGCAGTGCAGCGTGCTGTGAAGCAGCTGCAAGGCTTCAAAGGGTGTGGGTTTAGGGCTGGGGTTTAGGGCTTAGGGTTGGGGTTTAGGGTGCGGGGGTGAAAAGCAGAGAGAGCGGCGAGCGGGAATGCGGGGTGCATTGCACATCGTTATGTTTTCTGCTTGCATTCTGGCGTTCCCAGCGAGACCGTGGCTTGAGTTCTTCTACTTAACCTAACTATCATAGGGACCCTTAGGGGGGTTGGGGGGAGGGGGGTAGGGGGCTGTACTTATTTTGTTGGCGCTATTAAGTCCTTCGGTATTAAGGCTCCCTCCCCCCCTCCGCCCTACCCCCCTAAGGCTCCCTACTGTTGATGGACAAATCCTGCATGACCCATAATAAGGAATATACCATAATTCCCATAGTTTAGGGTCCTTAGGGTCATGCAGGATGTTGTCCATCCACCCTATGAACACCTAGAACCTAACGCCTCAACCTGAGCCCTGCCTCAACCCCAAACGGAAAATCCAAAGAAAACCCTGAGATGCTGGCTTAATGCAGGGGCCTTAGTAGGGATTGGGGGTTCCTTACTATAACTACAGTATATTATACCCCCAAACCCCAGTCTAATCATTAAGGCCCCTGTTTTAGGTTTGAAGAGTTGGCCGGGGTTTCCGAAGCGCCTGTTCGAATCCTCAGGCCTCAAGTTTGAGCGTTCAGGGTCCGCACTTCTTAGGTTTAGCCGATGTGAGGAGACCTTGAAGTATGAATATAATTGCAGAATAATATGTAATTAATATATGATGTAGCATAATTATATAACAGTTTATAATAAAGTGTAATGGACCCTACTGGGTTTCTTTACACCTAAACCCTGACTTTCGGAGGCAACTTGGAGGAAAGCCTCACCTCTGCGGAGAAGGCAGATGCCAGTCCACGAATGGCCGTAGTCTGTCTCATTGGGGTTTCGGGTTTATGAATGTTTAGGATATTCCCAGAGGGTCCATATACACTACCTATGGAATTAGGCCCCCCAAAAACCATCCCTATTTTGGTTTGGGGGGCCTAATTCCATAATGGTAGTGTATGTACCCTCTGGATATTGGAATCGATACCCACATGGGGTGCAAAGTGTTCTGAAGCTCAGGGCTTATATGGCTTCATGCAAATTTTGACTCCGTGGTTTGGGGGAAGCTCAGGTATATCAGCCCTAGTTACGTACCAACGGTTTGGGCAAGCCGGAGACGGGCCGGAGATCTGGAGGCTGTTCATTGATGGGCCTGACACCCGGCAGATTTGCAATGAAGTACTGCTCTCTTACCCTCACCGTGCTCCATAAGGGGTCCGACGAGGATTCATCATAAAGCTATTTGTTGTTGCATCTGCCCGGCACTGTGAGTCCCAGAAGGCAACGGTCTCGTGGCAATTTGCAGGTGCCGACATCACCTGACACTCGAGCCTTTGCTGCAATTTGGTCATGTCGGCTTGAAGTTCATGGGACCTGCGCTCCCGCAACTACAGATACAAAAGGGTGATATGTACTGGCCACGCTGTATATTGTATAGGTGCAACTCCTCACGAGTGTTGCCAGCATACTGCCACCACGCCACCCTTATATGCCTAAGCCCAGTTCTCGAAACCCTAAACCCTAAACCCTGAAGCCGCAACATCGGAAAAGAAAAGCCTCCATGCAGGCAAGCGTACCTTCAGTGCTTCTTCTCGCGAGCCGAGTGTCAGTTCCGTCATGAAAGGCGGGAGTTTGGAAGAGTCCTTCGGCATCCCGTCACCTCGCCCTTAATGTAATGTAGGGGCCTGAATAATTAGAATAGGGTTTGGGGGTGTCACATACAAAAAGGAATCCCCAGAACCCTATTCTAATTATTAAGGCTCCTTTATGTAGAAGCAGCGACTTCGCTCGAAGTCCTGTTTGCCACATTGGAAGTGCTCTTGTGGCATTTCGCGGCCCGTCTCTCACTTTGCATGTCCTTTTTGCCGTGCTGCCGCGGTTACGTGCCATGCTTTGTTGCAGGGAGCGGCCCGCAGCTCGGCTGGTAGACTGGTAGACACGTTGATCCTTCCCACATCTTCAGCCGCCCAGACGAACTAGAGTGCAGAGTATCCTAGAAAGGTGACATGACGAGCTCGCTATCCCTAAACCCGAAACCCGAAGCTTCAAAAGCCCCCCAAACCCAAAGCTTCAACATCCCTAAACCGGAAACCCAAATCTTCAAAAGCCCTAAACCATAAGCCCAAAGCTTCAAAAGCCCTAAACCCTAAATCCAAAGTTTCAAAAGCCCTAAAACCCTAAACCCTAAATCCAAAGCTTCAAAAGCCCTAAACCCTAAACCTTAAATCCAAGCTGCAAGAGCCCTAAACCCTAAACCTTAAATCCAAAGCTCCAAAAGCCCTAAACCTTGAACCTTTAATCCAAAGCTTCAAAAGCCTTAAACCCTAAGCCCAAAGCTCAAAAGCCCTAAACCCTAAACCTAAATCCNACCTAAATCCAAAGTTTCAAAATCCGTAAACCCTAACCCAAAATCCAAAGCTCCAAACGCCCTAAACCCTAAACCTTGAATCCAAAGCTTCAAAATCCCTAAACCTTAAATCCAAAGCTTCAAAAGCCTTAAACCCTAAGCCCAAAGCTCAAAAGCCCTAAACCCTACACCTAAATCCAAAGTTTCAAAATCCGTAAACCCTAACCCAAAATCCAAAGCTCCAAANCCCTAAGCCCAAAGCTCAAAAGCCCTAAACCCTACACCTAAATCCAAAGTTTCAAAATCCGTAAACCCTAACCCAAAATCCAAAGCTCCAAAAGCCCTAAACCCTAAACCTTGAATCCAAATCTTCAAAATCCCTAAACCTTAAATCCAAAGCTCCAAAAGCCTTAAACCTTGAACCTTTAATCCAAAGCTTCAAAAGCCTTAAACCCTAAGCCCAAAGCTCAAAAGCCCTAAACCCTACACCTAAATCCAAAGTTTCAAAATCCGTAAACCCTAACCCAAAATCCAAAGCTCCAAAAGNCCCTAAGCCCAAAGCTCAAAAGCCCTAAACCCTACACCTAAATCCAAAGTTTCAAAATCCGTAAACCCTAACCCAAAATCCAAAGCTCCAAAAGCCCTAAACCCTAAACCTTGAATCCAGAGGTGGCACAAGCAGAATACCAGAGAACTAGCCAGCCAGCGCTCAAGTCACGGATAGAGACTAGGTGATGGATACTTGTTCTCTGGAAGATATAGAACATCCCTGCAGGGATCGCTATCGCGCTGCCAAGACCTACTCCGAAGGAGACATCAGTTGGTATGAGGAAGGCCGTCCAGTTCTTGAAGAGGACGACTCTGAAGTCAGTGAGTCAGACCTAGAAGAAATGGCCGAGTTCCTGAGCGTCTGTACATACGATTCCGAGAACGATGCTCCTGAACTGGTTGTGCCTGCGAACATCGTAGAAAGCATGACCGGTCTCAACCAGGAGGTGACTCTCCCTAGCGAGGCGGCTCATCTACTTACGCGCCTTCAAATCGGAGGCAGCTCAAGTAGTACTAGCCCTGGGGTTGCTTTCGACCCAACCTTAGGTACTAGGGCATGGCACCCATCCGACCAAAGAGTCGAGACGTCCCGAATTGGCACTGTTTATTCGCAGACTGTGAACAGCGCAAGTCGTGTCGAATCTGCTGCTGCTACTTACTGGGATAGGGGAGACCCTTCTAGCATGCCTTGGAGAGTTAGCATTGCCCAGAGAATTGAGGATGCACAGCTCCGTGCTCTCACTGCTAGAAGAATTCATGAGGAGGAGATGCGGGCTGTTTATGGTGGTCCTGCAATCCTTGACCATGAAGCCGTCGGTTCTACAAGGCTAACAGCCAGACCTCTCAATGCAAATGACCAGACTTTTCACACTGCAGTCGCTGCCCCTGCAGCTTACCCCCTGGTTAGTACACCGGCTGTGAATATGAGGGTACCTGCGAATCAGTTCACCCACAGTGCAAGCGGGCACTACGTGGTGCAGACTCGCATGACACGCCATTACAACCCTTACATTTACCAGAGCGCTGAGGTCAGGCATATTGAAAAGGCTATCGGCAACATTCTGGAGTTTGTAGCCGCCCAGCAGCTTGTCCACCGACCTAGAATTGCCCTGGCTGATTGACTTCTATCTACGTGCTAGAGTTCCTACAGTAGATGATCTGCACGTGGTTCTTGCACAAACTAGAAGACAGCCGACTCAGTTCTACGCTAACGTAGCTGCTGTTAGCAGAGTCTCCCTAAAGGGCCCTCTGATGCATGGTGCCGAGTGGGTAAGAGACGATGGCGGTAACATCATGAGGTCACTCCGGGTTAACATGGCCCGGGAACGTGGTCTAATGAGGCTACGCCGTCTATGGGTGACTCAGTTTGGTCAAGGCGACTTTTCAGTCGCTGGCCCAAGCATGATGCTCAACGTCAACGTGAGCGAACTCTGGTCAATCACCCCTGAAATGATGCGAATGGAAGCAGGGAAGCGCTTCTCTGACTTCCTTGATCCTCTCTTCCTTCAGGGAATGCAGAGACTCAAAGGTCTGACTACTGAGGAAGTGGCTGGTCTAATGGGCATTGAGCTTGATCCTGAAATCCAGCCTCTGGCACTGGGCAACTCCTCCCCTCTGAGTGACAGAGTGTACTCTATCAACTGGCATGACATCCCAATTCCTCGGAGAGTCTCTCAGGTCGCCGCAAGCTCTTCTCAGACGAGTGATGGCGGCCTTCTAGTTGCCAGAGCTAAGAAAGCACTCTCTGTTGCAATGGCTGGGATCACGATTCCGAGGGACAAGGCAAGCCTGGTGGCTCAGATTCTCCACGACCTGCAGATGACTGCTATCCTGTCGGTGTTCGTGAAGATTCTGTCGATTACTTTCGTGCATGGGGTCTTTGAAGTAGACGTCCTTACTAGGCTGCTCTGTTACACTCTGGGCACTGACACGCAGGTGATTTCTGAAGCTGTTGCCACCAAGGCCCTTTCCAAATTCGGCCAAGGAGAGGCTGACAAAGGGCTGGAGTATTTTGTGAGGCTGATGGTCATCAAGGCTCTCGAAGAGTGGAGAGACGTCGGGATCAGAGTCATTTTCAACGACGATGGGCCTCTCCTGGTCCTCCATGAGGATTCTGCTGCCGGAATCAGTGTCAGGAGGTCCGCTGCTTTGAACAAGTTTAGCGGGTTACGTAGGCTCAAGCTCGACAAGCATCCTCAAATTCGGGAACCGGAGAAGTACTATCAGATGACAGCTGCGATGGTGCTCATCAGCGCTGACACAAAGTTGCTTTTCACACCGCTTATCATGCGGGTAGTTGGTGGGAATGTGACTACTCACCACATGGTAACCCGTGGTGATGAAACTCTGGGATTTTCCAAGTTGTCAGAAGTGATCAAGTACGACAACCGGAGGAAATTCACCATCAAACATTTAAATCATCACCTCGTTGTGAAGTTCATGAACAGCTCGCCTTTCCGGGAGTACCGTGGCGCTAAGGAGGCAGAATCCAACAAGGCTCAGATCCATCGAGCTTTTCAGAGCTCTCTGAGAACTCAGCCGGCAGATCGAGCCAATCTGGTCTCCAATAGCGTACCCATCTCTTGCATTAATCAGGTGAAGTACTATTTTCGAGGGAAGTACAACACTGAGAGCAAGCTTCTGGCAAGGGCACATACCTTCCTAAAGGGACAGGCGGTCCCATCCTGGGTGCTCTCTACACTTGAGACTGAGGCACTGATGATGGTTTACCGGTCTCGAATTCTAGGCTCTATGATTGTCGGCACTGACATCACTGGGTCTGACGGCCCGACCGGTATTGACCCTATGGCTGCTGGTACTGTTGACATTGACGAGGATGCGGAACACGACCCTCACTCGAACCCCTCTTGGGTGGGAACTCGCGACCAGATCCTCGGCTATGTGGGAACCATGAACACCGTTCAAGACCATGAGGTGGACTTCGATTTCATGTACAACAAAACCACGGGCCGTCTAAAGAAGAGATACAAGGAACAGGTCGGGCAGGATGAGGATGAGGAGCGTCGTCAGGATGTGGTGGTCAGGGTTTCGAACTTCAACGACCAAGACATTTATATCAGCCTGGACAAGGCTTTCCTGGAAAGCAACCTGATCAGCTTCCTCGTCAAGAGAGAAGGCCGGACAGTCTATCCTAAAGGAAAAACTCGCGGCCGCCTCTGGGACATCCTGGAGAATGAAACAGACGAGTCCCCCGCCGATCTCCGGCGCCGCATGCTTGAGGTCATTCAGGAGATCAACAAGGCCTCCTTGGCCCTCGAAGGGGGTAGGAGGCCGCTGCGGGCCTCCTTCAGCAAGACGCCTGCCGAACGGGGTCGGGCTTCGGTGGCTGGGTCTATCAAGAAAATCGTGATGAATCACCGCTCCAACCTTGCCTCGGAGCTGGACACGGATTACAACCAAGGGAGTGCCTGGCTGGGGGATGCTCAGGTTGCTGGCATGGGGGCTCCCCCTGCTGGCAGTGCGGCCCGAGTGGTGGAAACACGTGCTGGTGCAGCTTGGGTCGACGAGTCGGGGATCTCCAAGTTCCTCAAGATCTCCAGACAGACGGTCGAGGATGAAGTGTCTCAGCACCGCTTCTGACCTGTGGCCGCACAGACTGACGGGCTTCGAGTGCATGTGTATGGCTGGAATTTAGGGGGTGGAACTCTTAATGACCTGCCCAGGGTAGCTCGGGAAGCGGTAGGGTGCGAACTGGCAGAGGACGACCTGTTTCTGCTTCAAGAGCTGCCCCGCGTTCCTCCGGGATGGAAGACGACGCCCTTTGGAAAATGGAAGGTGTTAGGGGGCAGGGTTGACAGTCAGTGGAGGGGCACTGGGCTTCTCTACCACTGCGATGCCTGGACCGTGATGCGCAAATTGCAGGCGGACAAGGGGACGTGGTATCGACTTCGGCAGGTACATACAGGCAGTGAAGTGTGGGTGGGGTCCATCTACCTTAAGCCCGAATTGAGCCAGGATGAGCATGCCGTTGGTCTTCAGGACTTTCTTAATTCTCTTCCCCCTACCAGCCTTCCGGTGGTACTCTCGGGGGATTCGAATTCCGAGATCTCGTGGGGGGAAGATGAAGGAGGACTTGCGGTGCCGGTGGGCCGGAACGGTAAGACGTTGAATCTTCTTCATGGGCTTCGTAGTCGGGCTCTGCAGGTTGCTGCACCAGAACCTGGCCAAAGGCGCACTCCTACGACCTGTCCCAGGCAGGTGGATCGGAGAGGCAAGCAGATTGACTTCCTAGCCACAGCGAGAGGGAGTACCTCTAACATGTCCATTTTGGTTGACAGCCACAAGGTTCTTGGTACTGATCACGAGGTGTTGTCGGTTCAGATCTCCTTGGCCAAACGGAGGGTCTTCAGGAAGACGGATACGCGCCCCCGACGGCTCGTCTCTGAAGTTCCCCCGGTTGCCTCGTTGGATCAACTAGAGTTGGAACGGCTGGCAAGGGTACACACGGCGCCTAAGAAGGGAAAGGGGTACCATGGCCCGGAAGATGTGAAAGCGCTTTTTCGTATTGCGCGCCACGGCAGAAGCAGGGAGGACTGGAAACAGGCCTTCCAGGCCCGGCGCAAGGCGCGCGCACTCTGGCAAAGGCAGCAATTGGAGGAGGCGTGTAAGGGTAACTGGGGAGCTTTCCGGCGCTACAGGAAAAAATCAAACTCGGACTGGGAGCTCAGCTTTGCGGACTCCCACCCTGACCCGCACAATGCAATCCACACCCATCTGCAGTCAATTTATGAAGCTGCTGAGACTGTCCCTGAAGTTACTCCTATGCTCCCCTTTGTCCCTTTTTCCATGGATGAGCTCAAGCATGCAGTGCACCTTGGCAAGAATGGCGTGTGTGTCTCCCACGATGGCGTCAGTCAGGAGCTCCTTCATGGTATCATGCGAGCAGAAGGCGGGGCAGATGCCCTCCTGGCCTGGTTTAATCGGCTACTGTGGTCTGGAGAGTTGCCAGATAATTGGTATCGGTCTCTGATGGTGGTACTACCTAAGACGGCACACCCGGTTCTTCCGAAGGAGCTTCGGCCAATATCGATGTCTTCGGCGATTTCTAAGACCTTCTGCAGAGTGGTATTGGAGCGCAGTAAGCCCTTTCTACGACCCCTCGGCTCTTGCCAGTGTGCTGGCCCTACTAAGCAAACCACTGACTATGTCTTCTCTGCCCACCGCCTCCAGTGTCTTGATCATGAGTGGAAGGCGGGGCTCGCATATCTTAAGGTGGACCTCGAAAAAGCATTCGACCTTGTCAGCCGCCCGGCCCTTCTTTCCTTCCTTCGTGGGAAACTTGGTGACAGCTTTGAGCTCCGGGTTTGGCAACTCCTGCTTGCACGCTCCTCGGCCTCCCTCGAAACGTCTTGGGGGTGCAGTGAGATTGCGGTTGAGCGTGGCATACGGCAAGGCTCCGTTGAGTCTCCTCTCTTCTTCTCATGTCTGGCGGAGCTTACGGTTGAACTTGCTGCTGAACGGCATGGGTGGAGTAGGGAGGACCCCAAGCTCCCGGGGTTGATGTTGAGTGAGCTCTTGTTTGTTGACGACGCGGTACTGTGGAATTCCTCTCTCACTCGCTTGGCCCAACGAGTCGAACAATGGTCTGCCGAGCTTATCCGGTGTGGCCTGCGTATCAATCTGGCTAAGTGCGAGCTATATGTCAGTCCTCACAACCCTGGACCTCGATGTATTCAGGTTGGTGGGACTACCCTGCATGCGCAGCCGTCTCTACATATTATGGGATTACAGCTTCATGTTCAGGCCACTACTTGTGAGATTCTTGCAGGGCTCCTAGGCCGAGCGAGGGAAGTGTTCTGGAGGAACAAGACGGTGTTGTGTGCCAACACGCCTCTACATGCTCGCCTGAATCTCCTGGAAAAGGTGGTGGCAGGGGCGGGCCTCTGGTGTATCAGTGCCTTTTTTCCTGAAACGTCAGCTCTCCACCTGGTCAATACCTTTCACATGCAACTCGTGATCACCATGATGGGGCTGAAGCGCGGACCACTAGATGACTGGCTGAGTTTTAGGAAGAAGGCGTTTCGAGCGGCCCGCGGCGCACTCTGGCGTGGGAGTCACCAACGGTGGAGCACAATTTGGGTGCAGCGCTTCTGGCTGTATATGGGTCACTGTGCGCGCTCTTTGTTACACTCCCCTACTCCAGCTGCTGCTGTCCTTTGCGCATACCGCACGCGTGAGTGGTGGCTGGCCGAACAAAAGAAGAAGAATGGGATTACTCATCCAGGGCGTCTTTACCCCAGGCTAATGAATTCGGAGATGTCGCTCGATTTGGTGGCAGGTGGCCCCTGGAGAGTTCGTGCACAAGATCGGGCTATCTGGTCAGGCCTGCTCGGGGATTGGGTGAAACATGCCGATTGTCCCTGGTCGTCGGGCCGACAACTTTCTTTGCGACAGGGGGAGTGAAGTGTGGCAGCCTGTTGAAGAGGCCCTGCAGTCCCGGTGAAGGCCCCTCGCAGCCTGAGTGTGATATGTGGCCCTCTTCCGCAGCCTCCTCCCTTGTGGGGGACCAGCCTCTAGTATTTCCTTCTGCCTTGTGAACTACCCATGGTGAGCATGGCGCCTTCATGTCTTTGCGCGGCGATTTTCGTCGCCCTTGCGCTCCTCGGATTCGCAGGCCCTTCCCCTAAGGGCGTTGGGCGAGCGACCTCGAGTTCTTCTACATGTTTGCCTTCATCGAATTCGACCCTCAAGCACGACGACGACAACCAAAACCTTCCCTCGTCCTCCGAGAATACTGTGAATGACTGCTGTGACACCCACTACAATGCGACGGCGGAGCCTGAACAGGGCAGGCCTGCCAAGAGGCTGAGGTCCGCCCGCGCCGGCGTGGAGGTGACGGACCTGGACCTGCTCCTCGACGAGGCCCTGAACATCTTGGAGGAAATTCGCAGGATCAGCCCGGAGGAGAAAGCCCTTGCGGTGGCTCAGGTCATGCGCAGCGAACTGCTCCAGTTCGCAACTGGTCCCTGCACCCCCTCCGCGCGTCTTCGAGCAGACCTCCTGAAGCCCCTCATTGATGGCCTGGAGGGGCC
Source organism: Symbiodinium sp. clade A Y106 (assembly GCA_003297005.1). Taxonomy (NCBI): domain Eukaryota; class Dinophyceae; order Suessiales; family Symbiodiniaceae; genus Symbiodinium; species Symbiodinium sp. clade A. The sequence continues at coordinate 47,895 of BGNK01004029.1, forward strand.
CGATGTGGCTCATTCCGCGATTTGGGCCAAATCGTACCGAAGATGGATCACCGCGTGGGTTACCAGGGTCTACCAGCACTGTGAAGCCCGGACGGGGGACACAGCGAGTGGTCGAACCGCCAACACGACCCCGCTGGAGAACAACTCAGAGGTGGTGACATTGGTCGGCACTGGGGCCGCCCGTGGTCGAGGGCCACGCCGTGTTGGACGGACCAGGTCGCCACATGATGGTCCGGTGGGACCCGCCGGCCCGAGATCACACCACACCACGGAGTCCTTCGTCTTCTTCAACCCTGGTGGTGAGGTGCTGAGGAGCATCCATCCTCCCTGCTCGGGAGAGCCCAGGACTGTGCAAGAGGCGGTTGGCCTCATTTTTGTGGTATTCTGGGGCTGGAAGAACAGGACCCGGACCCGCTTGCCCGCCCCAGCTTCGTCCCTGCCGCGACCCAAAACAATCTCCAAGAGGCTATGTGCTGCATGAGTGCTGATGGCCAGGCCCTCATGCATCAAGCTCTGGGTCCTTGCCTCCAAAGACTTGGGGACGAACTTGAAGAAGTGATGATCTCCGCTCGGAACCGAGCCCGAGCTAGCTCCAGGCCTTCTAACCCTAACCCCCGCTCTCGAACGCGAGACGGGGATGGAAGCCGTGGCTCTCCGGGGAGCAACCCCTCTCGTGGAACCACACCACTGACGTCGACGCCTGGTGGTGCCTCCTCCTCTTCGGGACCCCCCCGTACCTCGTCGAGGCCGCCTACGAGACCTCCGGCACGACCCAGATCTTCGCCCTCGGCACGACCACGACCTACCTCTCCTCGTCCTCGTACCCCCTCAGGCCCTTCGGCCGCCAACGCCAGTGATGGAGCAGATGAGTGGGTTGAAGTGATCGTGGAAGCTGGGGACTCCGATGACGAGCTGTTGATGCAGCTCCCTTCTGGTGACTATGTTCCTGGCACTCCGCCGACGCCTGATGAGGCCCCTCAGGACGACCAGCACCGCCGACCCTCAAGATCTCGCTCCCGCTCCCCGGCGACGATGAGCAACGAACTCATGGAGGTTGTTGGCCGCTGGTGGCCGGCGGCCGAGCTCAGACTCCACCTCCTGCAAAACTGTGGAGGTGGGAACCAAGGACTTGTCCGCTGCCTACGCGGACTCGCGGACCACAGAGGGGTCCGCAGCTACGCGGACCATGCGGATGCCTTGCTTCGGTACCTCGAGACTCAGGTGAGGGACCCCATGGATACTGAAGACAGAGTGGACGACCGTGAGTTTGCCCTGTGGCTGGAGCAGTTGCTCTGGGATGACTGGACCAGGGCACGCCTTCCTGAACCGGGCACACCCGCGCAGTTCGTGGGCATCTTTGGTGCGGTGGATGGCATCCGACCTGGGGACCAAGGTTACGTGACCCTCCAGGTTCGGCCGGTGGCCGACTTGTCAGTTGTGCCTTCGGCGGGCGACCAGGCCGAAGCTTCTGAAACGAGCGCAGAAATGGAGAGTGTCACACTTGGGGAGACAACGGAGTCTTCCGCCCAAGAGGGCATGGAGGGCAGTGATGCTGAAGACACATCCCTGATGACGCGATCGCGGTCTCCCTCGCGCCCTCCGTCGTCCTCGAGGCCCTCGCGAACTTCGGCACGATCGCCAGTGGGAAGTGGAGGCCCCTGTTGTGTCGCCCGACAAGGCGTGGGAGTGGAAGACGTCACTGCCGTGGCGGAGGATGCCTTGCATGAGATCTCAGTGTGCCTATCGCAGCTGGACGACGTCGGGCAGGAGGCCCTCGCTGGGGCCATTGCCCGCGAACTGAGTGAAGTTCTCACAGTACCTCGAGGACACACTTATGTCGATCAGTGCTACCGCTCGCTTGTGGAACGAGCCCTGGTTACGTGTGCATGGTACACCAGCCAGTATGATGACGGTACTGCCCTCTCTGACGAGTGGCAGGAGACTGTCCGAATCCTGGAGATGGGCATCCATGAGGCGGCCTCGATGCGTGCCCGTGGCTACTACAGGTATTGCGCCCTTCAACCTCGTCGTCAGGGGTCTGTGGAGACGCCTGTGGTGCAGCCTGAGTATGACGAGGACAGCACACTGATGCAAATGTTCGCTGCTGCGGTAGCCCCGGGAAGCGCCCTCACTCAGGTGGTTCAAGGCCTGGACCTGCGGCTCGCTCAGATGGAAACTGCGGCGAGGGTCCGTCGAGCCCTCCGCCTCCTCCACCAACTGCGCGGCTACTACAAAGTGGAGGCTTCCAGACGTAACCTACCGGAAGCTGCCGAGGGCCTGGAGGCTTCATTGGCAGCACACTCCTGTGCGGATGGGGGCAATGACACCGTTTCTGAGCTGGACAGTGCCGATCTTCAGTTCGTTGAAGGGTGGTGGGGGCAAGTGCAGGCCCTGTTGCCCGCCCCGCGCGCCTCCGGAACAGCGGCTGGGGCCACACAGGTCGACTCCTCGCAACTGGTGTCGGAGTCTGATGACTCCTTGCCTCGCTCCCATGCGGAGACCGAGGCTTGGCTTGAGCGGGAGGAACTCCGCCGTCATGAAGAAGACGCTCAACGGATGGAAGAGTACTGGCAGGAGCAGGAGGCCCTTGCAATGGCGGGCGCCCGTGAACGAGAACAAATGGAGCGACAGGCGGCCTTTGCGGCTCAGTCTTGGGACGACTGGGCCCTCCACTCGGAGATGGAAGCCAGCTCGGCCGAGCCCAAGCGACGACGACTCACGGTCTCAGTCACTCCAACGGGGTCTGAGCTGGCTGTGGTACACCACATCCCCTTGCCGACGGTCGGATGGTCGCACATTGGCATCAGTATGTCTCCGGTCGATGCTGCCCTTGGTTCCACGGGGGAAACGATGGCGGCCCCCGTTTTGACGTCCCCGATTCCTGGTTCGACGTGGCCGTCCGGGGCTTTGATTCCGATTCAGGGATCTGTCTTGTCTGACGGGTCCATCGGCACGGGATCTGAGCTGAGTGGTGCTTCGGCTGGAGATGGGAGAGCGATGCGGCGTGGGGATGACGATGGACGAGGGCGAGCCGATGATGGTGGCGGTCTATGACCAAGTGAGTGATGTGTGATGAGTGGGTGCAGCATCGGAGTGTACTCGAGATGTGGTGTCTGGTCAGAGTGTCGCGTGCTTTGTATGGAGGGCAGTGGGCTTACAAAGAAGTCACACCAAACGCCCAGTGGGAAGCTGCTTTCCAGACTCTGCGAGATTGGAAAAGGGCCGTCCAAAAAAAAAACCTTGAATCCAAAGCTTCAAAATCCCTAAACCCTAAATCCAAACCTTCAAAATCCTTAAACCCTAAACCCTAAATCCAAAGCTTCAAAAGCCTTAAACCCTAAGCCCAAAGCTCAAAAGCCCTAAACCCTACACCTAAATCCAAAGTTTCAAAATCCGTAAACCCTAACCCAAAATCCAAAGCTCCAAANCTTCAAAAGCCTTAAACCCTAAGCCCAAAGCTCAAAAGCCCTAAACCCTACACCTAAATCCAAAGTTTCAAAATCCGTAAACCCTAACCCAAAATCCAAAGCTCCAAAAGCCCTAAACCTTGAATCCAAATCTTCAAAATCCCTAAACCCTAAATCCAAACCTTCAAAATCCCTAAACCCTAAACCCTAAATCCAAAGCTTCAAAAGCCTTAAACCCTAAGCCCAAAGCTCAAAAGCCGTAAACCCTAAACCTAAATCCAAAGTTTCAAAATCCGTAAACCCTAACCCAAAATCCAAAGCTCCAAACGCCCTAAACCCTAAACCTTGAATCCAAAGCTTCAAAATCCCTAAACCTTAANACCTAAATCCAAAGTTTCAAAATCCGTAAACCCTAACCCAAAATCCAAAGCTCCAAACGCCCTAAACCCTAAACCTTGAATCCAAAGCTTCAAAATCCCTAAACCTTAAATCCAAAGCTCCAAAAGCCCTAAACCTTGAACCTTTAATCCAAAGCTTCAAAAGCCTTAAACCCTAAGCCCAAAGCTCAAAAGCCCTAAACCCTAAACCTAAATCCNTTAATCCAAAGCTTCAAAAGCCTTAAACCCTAAGCCCAAAGCTCAAAAGCCCTAAACCCTAAACCTAAATCCAAAGTTTCAAAATCCGTAAACCCTAACCCAAAATCCAAAGCTCCAAAAGCCCTAAACCCTAAACCTTGAATCCAAAGCTTCAAAATCCCTAAACCCTAAATCCAAACCTTCAAAATCCCTAAATCCTAAACCCTAAATCCAAAGCTTCAAAAGCCTTAAATCCCCCAGCTTCGCTGCGCAGGACGAGGATCCCAGCAGGCCGGTGCTGGCTTAAAAAAATTCTGGGCTATATAGGGACCTCAATAATTACCTAGGGTTCCTTTAAAGGGTTCCCTTTAAAGGGGTCTATGAGGATTACTATAAAGGGTATTATGGGGGTTTAGCCTAGGGGCTTCAATAGTTATAATTACCTATACTATTTTGGGGGTTCCTTATTATACTTATGGTATAATGGGCCCCCAAGGCCCCCATACCCTATTTTAATTATTAAGGCCCCTATATTAGGTGTGCACCCGGTATCGCAGTCAGGCGTTCAAGACTTGGGGCCCCTTGTAGCCCAAACTCTTGGGCTTATGGTCTTGTCGTCTAGATTGAATGCTAGATTCAGTGCTTCTGTGGCAGGGCTGGCTGTTCCAGCACGCTTTGCCTCCTTCGGCCTTACCTGCCGTACACAAAGTCTTCAAAAGCAGCCCTGCGCCCGTGAGTCGAGGCGAGTCCGGTACAGCGCACACGGCCAATGCGACAGGCTTGGCTGCTCTCGTTCTTGGCCCTTTTCGGTTTAACACAGGGGCCTTAATAATTACCTATACTATTTTGGGGGTTCCTATAGTATAATGGGCCCCAAAAACCTATTCTAAATATTAAGGTCCCTATGCTTTAGAACCCTACTATAGATCCCTTATAGACCCCTTTAAGGATCCCTTTAAAGGAACCCTATTCTAATTATTAAGGCCCTTTGCGGCTTACACTACTTTAGGGAGTCGGTCTTCAGGGCATGAGACTTCCAGTTAGGTAGAGGCTCTGGCAGTGATAGCTTGCAGCAATGGCGTGAGCGTGCCGTCAGAATCATGGCGGTCACGGTGCTGAGGAGTTCATAGCCTTCCATGACAGATCTTAGTCTTAGTAAGCCAGATGTAACGAAATCGTCCTCACGCTGGCCGTCTGCGTGCTAGGGTTCACTCAGAGTAATTGTCCAGCAGATTTCATTCGACCTGTTGACTGCGATGGAATCAGCGTTTGTCTGGCGGTCCCCGGACTAATGGTGCTCATCCTTTGCAACATCGCGCAGTTTCTCCTGGACGCGCTGCTGTTGACAGCAGTTCCCTAAACCGTTCGAGCCCGTAAAGCCCTCTGTCTTTGAAAGAAGCTGGCAGCCTGATGCCCTAAATCCGGAACCCTAACCTCCTAGCTCCTAAGCACTTAAATCCGAAACCCTGCTTTGACCACTCACGTGTCGTTGTCATAGTAGTAATCAGGACCTCATGGATCCGTGCCTGCCCCTGTGCGAGTGTGCGAGTCGAAATCAACTGTGAGGTCTCTGCGCCCTCCCGGCGTCCCTCGGAAGCTTCGACCTCCAGCCGAACTGGAGGTGGAGGGCTAGTCTTATAAATATTATTCTGCTGGATTCTTTTGGCATACTTGCGCTGGATGATCGGTTTCAGGCTGGGTAGACTGTCGAGGGGCGGGGTGAGTCAAAAGTCGGGAAAGGGGCAATGTAGTACAAAAAGTCTTACCGAAGTCGACAAAAACATACGCTACACCATGATTGATTATTTCGAGCTTCGTTCACAGGGTTTTGAACTTCGGAGAGCGTATGATCACTGCCAGAATCACTGGACAGCTTCGGAGGGAGGCCCGGGCTTTTCCGAAATATGGGTGGCTGTCCATAAGTTATGTAATGCGGGCTTGAGTAGGGTTCCGATGTCCTGGTACGCCAAGGATCTTGCTGCCTCAGCATCTCTGCGGCCTGCAGACTCCAGCATTTCGAGCTAATTTCGGTGCCTTACATCATAGTTCCCATTCGGAGCAGGGGTAACTGTTAGTGCTTCAAACTAAGTCATTACCGCTTCTAGTGCCGCTTCAGGTCTCAGGGTTCAGGGTCTGGGGCTGGAACTGGCTGGTCCCCAAGCCCAGTTGCAAAAAAGGGCTGGAATGGTGGATGAATGACGGAGAGGCGCGGGCATCTCCGGCAGCATGCGCTCAACAGGTCGCCGCGGGAGTGGAGGCAGGGCTGCTAAGCCTTAGCCTTAGACCCTTTAGGGTTCCGTTAAGGGGATCTACAAGGGTTCCATTAAAGGGATCGATAAGGGTTCCCTCTAATGGGATCTACAAGGGTTCCTTTAAAGGGATCTTTGGGGTTTCGGATGGTTTAGGATAACATGTAATCTTTACCTCCTGTTTGATTCTTATGATCCATTCTTTGGAAGGTTAGCCTCGTTTGGGGGGCAGTGCACCTGAGGAAGGGCCATTGAGAAACAATCCAAGCTGCTTAGACTCCCCAAGGCGCTAAACTATTACACTTAGAGGATCATGGGACTTAGTAAGTGTAGGGTTCCTTAAGGGGTTCCTTTAAGGGATCTATAAGGGGGAGTTTAGGTTACTTAGAGGATCATGGGACTTAGTAAGTAGGTTATAATTGGGGTTATAAGTCCCCTAAGTGGGGTTATCCTAC
>BGNK01004030.1:0-28102 GCA_003297005.1 Symbiodinium sp. clade A Y106
CCCCCTAACAGGACCACACTGGAAGTACGTCTTAGTACAGAGAAAGTTGCGGAAATCGTCTTTCGAGTTGGCGCCAAAGCGCGCACGCACAGAGCGCGCAGGGCCTCCCTAAAAAACCCTAATGTAAGCCTGAAGTGCTCCGCCAGGCTGACTTCCGATGCTGCGAACGCTCGCAGGCACAAGTGTTCGAGCGGAAAAGGCCGGTGTGCCTTCTCGTTGCTTTAGGTTCGCTTAGCAGGGTCTAGTGCTACCAGTGGCAGCAGTAGTCNCGCTCGCAGGCACAAGTGTTCGAGCGGAAAAGGCCGGTGTGCCTTCTCGTTGCTTTAGGTTCGCTTAGCAGGGTCTAGTGCTACCAGTGGCAGCAGTAGTCCCTCCTAGAAGCTGTCACTGGTGGCGGAGCCTTATCGCTCCATGGCTGGCGAAGAGGTTCCGGACCCGTGGTCCACTTCAGACCCGTGGGGTGGTGGAGTCCAAGCGGACCCTGCCGATGAGACCGAACGTGAACACACTGCGCAGCGAACTCCTGCTACCGATGACCAATCGCGGGACGTCCAAGGAAGCGGGGACTCAGAGGCAAGGGCTGCCTTCGGGCCTTGGACCAGGGAGGATTGGGATTCCTGGCAGCAACATCGAGACGGACGTTGGCATTGGGCTCCCGAGCATGTGATTCCTACCTCCAGCCCCGCGAGCACCCCCGGAACACCGCCGACTACATGGACCAGCTCGGTCCCTACTACGTGGGCGAAGGGCGAGCCTACAGCCGGGACTTTGACGGCCCCGGCCCCGGTACTTCCTCTACGACATGGACCAGATCGGCCCCTACTACCTGGGCGAAGGGCGAGCCTACTTCCGGGACTACGACAGGCCCCGGAACTCCTCCTACTACATGGACCTCTACTCCATCGATTGGAATGGGTGGAGCCAAAGTGACGGCACCTCATGGAACCGACAATCCACGAACTCGTGGACCGTGCCTGGAGAACCCCTCTACCAGGGCTTTGGTGCGATCAAAGGCCCTACGAACATGCCTCATCGTGCCCTCGTTCAATGGCGACCCCGAGAACGGAGGTGACCTCGGCACTTCAACAAGGAGTTATCTGAGGCAGGTCAGTGCGTGGGAGAAGATGACCAAGCTTGCTCCTGATCAGAGAGCTTTAGTCCTTTATCAGCATTTGTCAGACGGCGTCGAGCGGCTTCGTGAGTGGATCCGGCAGCACTACCTCGACGTGGAGGTTACCCAGGTGGGCCGGTCTTTGAGCGATCTGTTCAGGAAGCTTCGCCGACGACCCCAGCAGAGTTATGCGGCGGAGTTTAACCGGCTGCTGGCGAGGGTGGTCGAGTGCGGCTGCGCTTTGCCAGACGTGGCAAATGCGTGGCTCTTCGTGGACAGGGCCAACCTTGATGAGGCTACGGAGGTTAGTCTTTTGGCTAGTGTCGGGAACAAGTATGCTTTGAAGGCCCTACAATCTGCAGCAATAGTCTTGGACCGGTCAATGCGGAAACCTTGTAAGAAGGCAGGCTACAAGACGCGCCTTGAGTCCGTCAACCAGACTGAGGATCTGGACGATGGCGAGGGCTCCGAGTTCGAGGCCCCTGTCCACGACGATCCCGAGGGCCACGCCGAGGAGCTCTACCTGACCTACATGACGGCCAAGGCCAGGTATAAAGAGTCGGCAAAGGCCCGCGGCATCGACTACAAGGGGCCCGAGAAGGACGCCGACCCGAGCGGCATCCGCAAAGCAGCCGATGCAAAGATCCAGCTCGCCAAGGCCAAGTCACATTGCTCTGCATGCGGCCAGCGGGGACACTGGCATCGCGACTCGGTGTGCCCTAAGTTTTCTGCCAACCACGGCTCCGGCACCGCGGGCAAGACGCAGACCATCCACGTCACCAACGAGGTTTTCGAGCTTGTTGCCGGCGTTGGGAACGAGCTCAAGGCCATCCTGGATTCTGCTTGCTCTAAGTCGGTTGTTGGCTCAGGTTGGCTGCAGAAGTACCTGGACTACGTAAAGGGCAGCGGCTACGATGTGGTGTTCGTCTATGAAAAGGAAAGCTTCAAGTTTGGTGCTGCAAGCCGAATCTATGAGTCCACCTATGCTGCGGTGATTCTTGTGCCACTGTTTGACCAGGTCATCGCGATCAAGGCCGCGGTGATTCACGGCGACATCCCTTTGTTGATGTCAAAGCCTGCCTTGTCCCGGCTTGGGCTGGTGCTCGACCTCGGGAGCAATGTCGCCACTTTTCGCGCTCTTCAGAACGGCGAGATCGAGCTATGTGAGACCTCCAGCGGCCATCCGGCCATCGTTGTGGACCACTCAAGATTGGCAAAGCCAGATACTTCCCGGCTCCCTGACACCTGGGAGCCCCATGGAGTTGCGATCGTTGGTCCTCGTGAGGTCTACATGATTGCTTGCAGCGGGGGGAACTCGGGCGATGACCGTGGGTGTGCTGGTGATAATGATGTGGTGGCGAAGATATCTTTTACGACAAGAAGATAGATGGTGCTGTTAGGGACATGTTGACCGGTGACTCCCTAAATGAGGACCTCTTCGCTACCGCTACATGGTGGGCCAACACCGAACTCGTAAATGATTTTTGGACCGAGCTACCCCACAAACTAGTCCGGGTCCACATCACTCCTCGTCGAAGGTTCTTCGACCCCAGGAAATGGGAGACAAGCCAAACCCATCTTCGTGAGCTACTTCTACTACAACTCGGGAGTGTGAGAGAAACATGGGGAATCGGGTGCATGTCACGTCGCATGTTGTCTACAGTCATTGAACAGTGGCTTGACAAGGACCTTGGCGAGTATCCTACCTTGTGGATCGGCCGAAGCGTGTTCAACAGATCTCAAGCTGCCCCCCTCACTCGTCCTATTGGTCATGCTCCCAGTATGGAAGATGACGAAGGCGCAGCTGACCGACGAGTGCCGCCGACGCGGCCTGGCTTTCAACGACTCATGGACCTGCCCCGAGCTCCGGTCGATCATCCTGGCGGACAGGGACTACGAGACGAGGACAAAGGGGCCGCGGTGCCGAAGGAACTTGGCGGAGCTGAAGGAAGAGGCCCGCAAGATGGAGTTGGTTCTGAGCACCGGGGACACGAAGGCGAGCCTCATGCTGCGCATCCGGGACGCGGCCGCTTCAGGGGCACCACCTTCGAGCAGATTCCGGACAACTACGGGGACTGGGCATCGGAGGAGCAGCGCCAGAACACGAACATGCACAACGACCTGAAGCGCTTTGTCATGAGGCGCCGCCATCGCCGGAACACCGGAAAGACGAGCACGAGTGCCGCGCTGGGACACTCCACTCCGAGCTACCTGGATGCCGAGACCTACGCGACGGTGCCCCCGCCCCCCCTCAGCGAGACGGGATCTTCCTCATGGGCGATGGTGCCGGACTACGAGAGCGCGTTCCAGGAGGGCTACAACACGGTGGGCCGTGGCCCGCCGGCGCAGTGGATGGAGTGTCAGACGCCAGTAGGGGCCCGACATGCCAACCGAGACCCCAGACAAACATAACCGAAACTCCGACGGGAGGACGTGACGGTCCAGGGTTAGCTTGGCTCAAGGGTTCAAGTCGCCTAACAAATCGGTAATCATGGCGCGATTATGGGGCCTCGCCTTACATGCTCGAGGGTTCTCAGTTGCAGAGTATGTCTACACTCAAGGCTTGCCGTTCGATGCTGCAGCATGCTGCCACGCACAACATGTCGACTGGCGTGACTGACACGTCTAAGCATCTGCACGCTCTTACTCGTCCACACATGCACACACTCAGAGAGAAAGAGAGAGAGAGAGAGAGCTCTTTCGCATGCTTGCAAACGACAGCATTTCTCTAGTCGCAACATATCAAGATTGCAATCATCAAACACTTCGCCACACACCGCCATCTCGAGCGACACAGGTGTAGGACGTTCAATGTAATCTCGGATCTGCCTAGAGTATAGCAAATCCAGCATACTAATTCTGCGACCACAAGGCAATGCAACCGCGACCACCCCGTCGCAGGTTACAGATACAGTAAGTCGACCTTTGAGCCTGTGACAAGTCGATGCATTAGTCGCCAGCCAGGAGTTGAATTCGTCAGCCAGCCAGGCAGGAATTCAATGTATTTTCGGAGGCCTGAACCCCAGGCCCGAAAATACATTGAATCCCAGGATTCGCTGTATTTGCACAAAAGCAAAAACCAATCAATGTATTTTGGGGATATAGATCCAAGACTAGCAAAATACATTGATGGTGCACAGCAAAGAAGAAAATACATTGAATTCCAGAATTCGCTGTATTTCTGGCATGCAGCGACAAGGAGCCGAAAATACATTGAATTTCTTATGTCCGTAGTACCGGAAATTGTACTGAATCCCCTGAATTTGTATGATTTGTTTGATTTGTTTTTAACTCGTTAACTGTTTTTAGCCTTCCGGGTGCATTGCCTGGTGAATGCAGAATTAGTAAGCTGGGTGCACTCTTAGACAGTGCAAGAGGTCCGAGACTACGTTGAACGTCCTACACCCGTGTCCTTCGAGATGGGGGGGGGGGTGGCGAAGTGTTTGATGAATGCAGTCTTGATGAGTAGCGACTATAGAAGTGCTGCATTCTGCAACGTACGAAAGATCTGTGTGTTGTTGGGGCAGCCCACGAGCAAGAGTGCAGTGTACACAGAGTCAATACATCCGTGTGCAGATGCTTAGACATGTCAGTCATGCCAGTCGACATGTTGTGCGTGGCAGCATGCTGCAGCATCGAACGGCAAGCCTTGAGTGCAGACATACTCTGCAACTGAGAACCCTCGAGCATGTAAGGTGAGGCCCCATAATCGCGCCATGATTACCGATTTGTTAGGCGACTTGAACCCTTGAGCCAAGCTAACCCTGGACCGTCACGTCCTCCCGTCGGAGTTTCGGTTATGTTTGTCTGAGGTCTCGGTTGTCATGTCGGGCTCCTCAGTGCCAGCCGCCAAGCCGAAGCACCGGAGCTCCAAGGCGAAGGCGGAGAGCCAGGACGGGCCAGAGCGGATGGAGCAGGACATCGACAACGAGACGAAGGAGGAGACCCAGAGGCTGGAGGCCCGTCTGGCCGCTCTTCGCGACCAGTGCGGTTTGACACCGCCCCGGCACCCAGGCACGAAGAAGGACGGCACTACTCGCCCCGAGGGGGCGAGTACCAAGACAAGCGCCACGATGGCATCGAGGACTTCGAGTCGTGTTCTTCTGGATTGGAAGACCCAACTGAAGAGGTCCTCGTTGCCCACCACAAAGCAGAGCAGAGCAAGAGGCCCCACCTCGGTGAGGGGCCGCCCTTACGGCCGGTGACTTCTCCTTCGCCGCCATCTCGAAGATCCTGGCGAACTACGACATGAAGCCCACGAAAACGATGCGCTGGCCTTCATGAAATGGCCGACGGGGGAAGCCGCTGCAACCTTGGGTACTATGCCTACGCGACCTTCAAAGGGATCAATCGCCGAACGACCTTGTGGCACAAGCTTACTTCCTACCTGAACGCCTTCCTCGCTGAGCACATCGGGAAGGAAGGTGGAGAGCAGACCAAAGCCACGTGGTCTGCTTTGGCACTTCTGGGAAACTGCCCTACTGGTCTCCATGCTGACAAGAACAACCTCAAAGGGAGCCGGAACTACCTCATCAGTTTTGGGAGTGGCAGTGGAGGAGGTGTCTGGGTCCAAGAAAAGGGGGGCGGCGTATGGCGCCGTAACGCAAGCGGACAAGACCTCGAGGGCCGAGTGATCGACGCCCACGAGCAGGGCTGGGAGTTTGATCCCCGCCTCGCACATGCCACCGAGCCCTTCTCTGGCGACCGATGGTTCCTCGCGGGGTACACACCCCGACCTTCCCCGAGGCCACCAGTGAAGAGAAGAAGGTCCTTCGAGGAGTTGGCTTCCCCATGCCCAGCAAGGCCGAGATCCGGAACATCAAGAAGCAGGACGTGGGCGATGCGTGGGGAACAACTGATCCCGGGGGCCGCCGCCTACCTCTTCCCAGGAAGAACTGCCATGATGCTGTCCGTCTTGCTCACTACAACGTTCTCGGCAATGTGCGGGGCGGCGCAGACCGCCCTACCTACCAAGGTAATGCCCGAGACTGCTATCCTCGAAGTTGGCGGGCTGACCGCCACCTGCCGCCTCGCTGAGTACGACATCTGCGACCACCACCTCTTGGAGCCAATGCTAACGGAAGACGTCCTGGACAACGACCGCCCGAGAGACCTCGGTATTGGCCACATTGAGGCGGCGACCATGCGCCATCGTCCCGGACAACTCTGGGTGCATATGCGGCCCGAATGGTTGTCGAGGCGATCAGCTACCAGCTTGGTGATGGACGTGCAGTGGTGCTTGAACGAGAAGTCGAGGACCCACTCCTCTGTGAAAGGATTAGCCAATGGCTGGGAGGACGCAGGCTACGACGTGACCTACGACTTCACAGAGGACGGCCACCAGTATATCAGGATTGTCCAGGCCAAGCCCGACAACCAGGTCCACACCGTGTACTTGGGAGACAATGAAAGTGAGGAGGAGCTGCTTCCTGCCGGCCACGACCCGCAAGGAGCAGAGGCCGACGCTCCCCTACCCCGTGAGGCTCGGGCCATCAACTTTCCGGCCAGTGTTCCGGAGGCTATTGCCTCCAGTTTACGATGGCTCCACCAAAATCTCGGCCATCCCAGCACTGCCGACTTCGTCCGTCATCTACGTCTTGCAGGGGCCTCCCGAGAGGTCTTGAAAGGGGCACGTTCTCTCGAGTGCCAGGTTTGCCAAAGGACGAAGCTTCCGGCCATACCGAAGCCCGCCAAGATCGCACCTTGCTACCGTTTCAACGAGATGGTCGGGACTGATCTTTTCTATGTTCACGACAGCGAAGGCCGCCGCCACCAACTTTTGTCAATCGTTGATTTCTCATCCGCCTACCAGGCTGTCGTGCCCGTCGGCAAGAAGGATACAGCAACCCTAGAGAAGGCCTTCTGTGAGGGATGGATTCAAACCTTCGGTGCTCCCTCTGTCGTTGCTGTTGACATGGAGAACGGTTTGGAGAAGTCCCTGGCCCGGATCAGCGATTGGACGGGGACTCGCATTCGAAGCGCTGCCGGCCAAGCCCACCACCAGGCCGGATATACAGAACGACAGGGAGCTATCTGGAAGGCCATTCTCGGTGTGTCAAGGTGACTTCCACCTCGCCGTGAGCGCGGTGTCCTCTGCCAACAACCAGCTCACCCGGACCAGTGGCTACAGTCCCTGCCAGCATGTCTTCGGCTCCATGCCCGGATTGCCAGAGGATCTCTTGGAAGAACCCCACGCCAATCACCCTGGGCAAGAGACGATCATCGACGACAAGCACGCCCGGGAAGTTGCTCTTCGCACCGCGGCCAGGGCCGCGTACTTCCATGTGTTCAGACTGATGAACGAGTCCGTCGAGCTCTTGCAGGCCGGGCCCGCGTGGAGAGACGCTTACCGGAAACGAGTGTTCTACTACCGCAAGACCAAGAACAACAAGAAGGGCACTTGGGTTGGACCCGGAACAGTCATAGGTCGGGAAGGGGTGAACCTGTGGATCACCCGAGCTGGGCGCTGTGTCCTCTGCGCCCCCGAGCACGTTCGCCTTGCCACGGGCGAAGAACTTGGCCAGGCTTTCAGCATGCGGGTTGCCCAGGAAGACCTAGACAAGCTGCCGAACGCCGACTCCGACGAGCCGGGTGCCGAGGGCGACGCTGACGAGGAGATGCCTCTTGTCGAAGGCGGCGCTGGGGAGATTGCCTTTGACATGGACGAGGAGATTGAGGATCGACGGGGAGTACGACGTGACCTTGTTCGAGTCCCACCTCGTGTTCTTAAGCGACAGCGACGCAAAGGACGTGGCGAAGAACATCCTGACGAAGGGGAAGTACAAGCCGTGCACATGATCAAGAGGGCCCGCACCCCTAGATCTCGAGAGAAACAACTCGAGAAAGAGATCCCCTGGTCGATGATCCCGGAGCGCATGCGGCCGAAGTTCAGAGAGAAGGAGATGGTTCAGTGCCGTGAACACGTTGACACCGGAGCGCTGGAGGTGCTGAGCGTCCAGGAAAGCGAGAAGGTGCGCCGGGAAGAGGATGCTAGTCGCATCCTCACCTCGAGGTTTGCCTACCGAGACAAGCACCTCGGACGACGCCGTGTTGACCCCACGGCAGAGTGGAAACCCAAGTCCAGATTGGTCGTGGTCGGACACCAGGACCCCGACGTCGGCGTCATCGACATCGAGGTTGACGCCCCTACCGTCTCGAGGGCGTCTTTGTTGTCACTCCTCCAGATATGTGCTTCGAAGAAGTGGATGTCCAGGCCGCATTCCTTCAGGGAGTTGATGAGCTGTCCCGACGTCTATGGGTCGCCCAGCCTAAATCCGGCATCCCAGGTTTAGACCCCAGGCAAATTGCTCGCATCCGCAAAGGGGTTTTCGGACTCTCAGAGAGCCCGCGGATGTGGTACGACCGCCTGTCAAGCGTGCTACTTGGGGAGGTGTTCTACCTTGAAGGGACGCTTCACCGCCTGGTGCCTAGCCCCCTCGACCCTTGCGTGTTGATGCTCTTGGAGGGAGGAGAAGCTGGAGAACCAAAGGGGTACTTGGCCGTCCACGTCGACGACATCCTGGTGATTGCCCCGGCCGAAGTAAACAAGATGTTACAGAGCCGGATTGGGGAACTGTTCCCCATCGACGACTGGCTCGAGGACAGCTTTGAGTACGTCGGGTCGGTCATCAACGTCGACGACAGCGGCGTGAGCATCACTCTGGCCGGCTTCACCGACGGGCGGCTATTCACGGTCGATGTCCTACGGGCCCAGAAGGGGACGGAGCCCGCCACCGAGGAACAGGCCATCGACAACAGGAGCCTTATCGGGGCATTGAGCTGGCTGAGCAGCCGGAGCCGCCCCGACCTTCTTTGCGGAGTTGCTCTTTCACAACAACTACAACGAGCTCCCCTTACCGAAGATGTAAGGTTTGTGCCAGCTCTCGGCAAGGGCCAAGGAGTTCCGGGACAACGGCATCTACCTGCGCCCGGTGTGCCTGGACAACGCCACCTTCCTGGTCTACCACGACGCTGCGTGGGCCAATGCCGAGCTCGAGGAAACTGAGGACGGGTTCAGACTGACGCCTGAAGAGATTGCCCAAGGAACCATCCAAGGGTTCTACAGCGAGGAACGCCCCTTCAAACCAAAGCGAGGCTCGTTCAAGGTGGCCTCCCAACTCGGCCACCTCGTCCTGCTCGCCGACCGTACGATCCTGGAAGGTTCCACCTGCAAGACCAGCCTGCTGGAGTGGAGGAGCCAGTCGTGCAAAAGGGTCTGCAGGTCGACTTCTGGTGCTGAGACCATGGCAGCCATCGAAGGCTTGGAGGGTGGACAGTACATGAGGGCACTTTTGGGATCCCTCATCCACGGGAGACTGGTCAAGCACGAGGAGATTTGCAAGAAGTAGCCCTTGCTGTGCCTCTCCGACTGCAAGTCCCTGTACGACCACCTTCACAAGGCTGGGACACCCCGCCTCCCAGCGGACCGCCGATTGGCAATCGACCTCGCGGCCCTTCGTCAAGAACTCCGAGCCGAGAAGTGGAACGACCGGCTACCGATCCAGTGGATACCCACGGCTTTACAGTTAGCCGACCCCCTCACTAAACCAATGCGTACAGAAGTGTGGTGGCAGACCCTGAAGCAGGGAGTCACACTACCTCTTAAAAGAGGGTTATTTTCCGGAAAGTGAGCAGGATTTTTGATCTGTGTAAGCCTGAAGTGCTCCGCCAGGCCGACTTCCGATGCTGCGAACGCTCGCAGGCACAAGTGTTCGAGCGGAAAAGGCCGGTGTGCCTTCTCGTTGCTTTAGGTTCGCTTAGCAGGGTCTAGTGCTACCAGTGGCAGCAGTAGTCNCGCTCGCAGGCACAAGTGTTCGAGCGGAAAAGGCCGGTGTGCCTTCTCGTTGCTTTAGGTTCGCTTAGCAGGGTCTAGTGCTACCAGTGGCAGCAGTAGTCCCTCCTAGAAGCTGTCACCTAAACCCAAACCCTAAACCCTAAACCCAAACCCTAAACTCACTTGGCTTTGGTATCAGTTCCCATGCTTGGTTTTGGCACGAGCGGTGTGCTGCAGCATCTACACACTCAACTCTAAGCAGACAACAGCTGTGATGAAGCGCGGCGTGTCTTAACGGCGTTTCTGCCTGTGTATCCGGCCCATTGATCTGCCCTTGAAGCCCAAATGCCGGAAGCTTAACAAAAAACCCTAAACCCTAAACCCTAAACCCCTAAACCCTAAACCCAAACCCTAAACCCTAAACCCCAAACTGGTAACATGAAGCCCCGAATCCCGAGCCATCAGGTGCAGACCAGTCAGTTGCGTGCAGAGGAGGACGGCAAGGCGCAGTTCCTACTTTTGGGGGCCTTCATAAGTAGAATAGGGTTTTGGGGCCCATTATACCTTATCTAAACCCAAAGAAGCCCCTAATATAGGGGCCTTAATAAGTAGAATAGGGTTTTGGGGCCCATTATACCACAGTTATAATATTTTGGAACCCCCAAAATAGCAACTGCCACGGATAGGCATCTGCATTGACACACATGAAGCTGCTTCTACGATTGTCAGTCTTATTCTTGGAGCCTTCGTGTTTTTTCGGGGTCTTATGCTTGAAATCCGGAAAACTCCAAATCCTAAAACCTAAGTCCCGAAGCCTTAGCCACCCGAAGCAAGGTTTTCGACTGCGACGATCTCAGCCTAAAGCCGAAATCCTTTAACCTGGGGACCGAAGCATGATACGCTGGGTCATTGGGTTCTCCTCAGGAGTTGTTTTTCCAGTTTCACCAAAGTACAATCCTACAACAAAAACCTTACGGCCGTGTAAAGTAGGGTCTTTGAAAGGGTTGAGTCCGTGTTGAAAAAGGCTGCCTTGGAACATGGGCGAGTGAATGTCTGGGATATCTGGTAAACGACCCTGTTGCAAACCTTACGTTTTTCTACGAAAAATACAGCGACGTGTATGGAACCCGAATTCCCGGCTTCAACGCTGCAGCAAAACGTTCGAGCCCCGTGAAGACGGACACCACCGGCTATAAGTTTTACAAGGATATTTTTTCGATAATACAAATTGTAGCCATTTAGTAAACCCAAAAAGTTAGAAATCGGATTAAGGACAACTAGTGCTGGGTTTCCCCACATATGACTCTTAAGGATTGAGGCTATTGGGTTTCCAACTTTTGGGCTTCTGCTGTAGTATGAAGTACCCCAAAACCCATTCTAGTATTACCCTCATATGGGAAGTTCTCCTAACTAGGGTTCCTTTTTGGTCCCCAAACTAGTACGGCACCCTGTACAAAAGGACGCCAAACAAGCCCCTAAAGCCCTAAAGTCTTATCAAACCCACATCACTGAACCCAACGCTTGGCAGGAAGAGGTCTGCCGGGAGAGAGACGAGCTCGGGGAGGACCCCCCAAAATAATGATAATCGTAATAAAGTCAATAACAATAGCAATATTTAAATGCATGATAGTAGTAATATTAAAAGGAAAAACAAAGCCAACAATACTACGTTTAGTAGTAATAAGCATAGTGTAGCTGAAACCCGAAGACCCGATTACAAGCACTTGAAGGGTCATGGGCCTTTTAAGCAGGTCAGGGCTAGACGCGCAGGAAACTGAGTGCAAGTGCTTATTATAAGCCTACCTATATCCTACTCACTAAGTCTCACGAGCCTTCAACTATTCCCCAACCTGCAAAGACCTATGCAACCCCTATGCAACCCTTGCATCAAGGAACCTAAGCTAAGCCTCGGCTCTTGGTTGCGAACAGTTCAAAGTACTTTAATCCTGGGCTTCCGGGGTTCAGGGTTTAGGGTTTTTGGTCGAGGTTTTCGGATTCGAGTTTTTGGGCAACTGCCTAAGGGCCTGAATCCTTAGGAACACCAGGGTCTTAAAGGGAATTTTAGGTTTATATGGCGTTCTATTTTTACAGGGGTTTAGAGACATTCAAGCAGTAGTATCTCTTTGTTGTTTCCTATGTAAATCTACTTTCTTTTCGACCAATTCATGAAGGCACCTATCAAAACAACCTATAAAATCTGTAACGCCTTTTCTACAGGTTCTTTCAGGACTTCACAAGAATTTCATAAGGGTTGCAAGGTTGTGCACTATAGAGTTGTGGGGATGAGGGCTTAGGGATAAGGGTTCTGTGTTTTGGAAGTTGATCAAATGACCTGAAGGTAAGATCGCAACGAGAAGCACCCATCCCACCCATCCATCCTAACCCTAACCCACCCAACACAGCAACGAAACCTTAAATCCGAAACCCGCAACGAAACAATCGTTCGTTCCAGCGCACCCGAATGGTGTGCGAGGAAGTTGCAGCTCTCACCAGCAGTTTGTCCGAGGCCGATCTGCAGGTTTATTGCTGCAGGATTTTGATAAATAAGGGGGGCATAGGGTTCCAAATTGAAATCTCCAAGGTACCGGGCCCTCAGGCGCTGGCGGAGCGCGGTCATCGGGTTTAGGTTTCTGGGCCATGCCAGCTTTGGGGTGTGGGGTTTGCCATGATTTAGGGTAAATTACCCTACCAGCAAGCAGGTCCAGACGAGGACGGATGAGCTGCTGTCGCAGATGCGCGCGAACCACCAGCAGGAGCGGAGTGAAGGGAGCCTTAGATCCTAGGCTCAAATCTAAGCCCGAAATCCAGGTTAAGGGTTTAGGGCCAAAGCAACTAACAAAACCATGCACTCTCAGCATGAGGGTTTTGTGTCCAGGGTTCGGCATGCAGAAAGCCTAAGACTCTAAGCTGCAGATGCCGGGGTTTGCGTGAAACGGCAGAAGACCATGCTAACTATGCAGACCCCCAGGTTATGAATCGTTGCAAGACAAATCTTGTCTACAACCTCCAGATAACCCCATAGAGCCCTAATCACTAAACCCTCACTCAGTCCCACCCAAAAAACCTAAACTCGAAACGAAACCTTAGCTTCTTCTTAAGCCCATAATATAGTATAACATATAGTATAATAACATATTATAAGATTATAATGTATTGAACCACAGTTTTTTACTATAGGGGCCTTAATTACTACCTATACTACTTTGGGGGGGTTCCTTAGTATAATCATAGTACAAGGGGCCCCAAAACCCTATTCTAATCATTAAGGCCCCTCTAGAAACCCTTATAGACCCTAAGGGACCCCATTCTAATTCATTAAGGCCCCCTGTAGTACTATACCTAAACCCTAAACCCTAAACTGCCGAGAGCGCCGCTGACCATTTGCATGGGCGCTCGAGGCTCCGACCGAGGCCCCCGGCCGAGCGTCTCGACAAGACGGTGAGGGAGGGTAAAGCCTNAAACCCTAAACTGCCGAGAGCGCCGCTGACCATTTGCATGGGCGCTCGAGGCTCCGACCGAGGCCCCCGGCCGAGCGTCTCGACAAGACGGTGAGGGAGGGTAAAGCCTCCCGGTATACCGGGACGGAAATGACTCGGCTACGCAATACGGACGTCAGTCGGTCATTTGTGTTTCTTAAGGGGATCTGGGGTACCCCCAGAGGGGTCTGGGGCCCCAGGCTGGCAGATTCCAGGGACCCGAATCTCCGCTCTGCAATGCGCGTTTTTCGTTGCCCTGCCCTGCCCTGCCCGCCCTGCCCTGCCCTGCCCTACCGCCCTGCCCTGTGGTGCCCTGCCCTCAGCGCGAAGCTTACGGGTGCCCTGCCCTGGTCTTCTCTGCTGTCCTGGTCTGCCACTTCGAGCGACCCTTGTAGGGTGCGAGGTGCGGGTTGTTTGATGGAAACCCATGCTTTTCGTCGAGCGGCCGGCACAGGGCGCGAGGACCCACAACCCGACGCCAATCCATCTCAGCAGTGCTTGGTTGTGCAATGTGGTTGTTTATGTGTCGAACAGCGAAAGGAAGCAGAGAGCAAGAAAGCCCCCCTTGAGGGGGTGTGGGGGGTGAACCCTAAACCCTAATTGAGAATAGTTGGGGTGGTTTGGGCGGGACTACATGCTGACGCAAGCGCGCGATAAGTGGGTGCGCCCCCTATTCCTAAAGCAAAAAACGCACTCACCGCGCGCACAGTGTATACACACCCTAAACCCTAAACCCCAAACCCTAAACCCTAAACCCTAAACCTAAACCCTAGGCTCCAGATCCTTTGCCAGGAGATGCAGCGGCTACGCGCCGAGGCGCCGAGGATCCAGGAGGGCTCCGCTCGCTTGGGGCCACCCCTCGGGGTTTAGGGGCTTCGGCTTCTTTGGGTAGGTTAAGGGCCCTTTAAAGGGTTCCTTTAAAGGGGTCTATAAGGATTATGCGATACCTGTAATCAGGTGATGTCACCGATGCTATCGTTCATGCTCAGGCTCGAACGAGGGGCCCCTCTTTTGGGTAGTTTCGTAGCGAGACTTGCAGCCATACCGGACCGTGCAGTNCAGTGCGCACGTGGCAAAAGGGCGATCGGAGCTACGCGCTCCTCTTCTCGAACGTTGACAAGTCATTTGTGTGGTTGCAGCGTTCAAGCCCAATAGCTACCATTGTGCAGCCCGCTGCATTGGTAGCGGAGCAGCACATCCGGGACCTACGGTGGTTGACACTCTAAAGGATTGCCATCCGCTGTGATCTGGTCTGCCCCACGCTGCTCTACGCCTTTCTCTTTTCAGGACATCAGTCCCAACTGCTCAGGACTTCATTGGACAACCTGGACTGTGTCTGCCTGCTTGCAAAAGCAGTTTTCTCCGGCATCTTTTCGGTTATTTCTTCTTCAGACAGTCTGCTGGAATGGCAGACTCAGTGGATCGTTCGCCAGTGCCCACATGGGATGGCTCAGCTCGCACCTGGCGCAGGTACACTCGAGAGGTGGCCTGGTGGGTCACTTCGACCCCAAGCCACAAGAGGAGATACTGCGCTAGTAAGCTCCTGAGTCGCCTTACTGGACCAGCGCGCTTGCTGGCAATGTCGTGGTCTAGGATGGCGTTGGACTCGGGCAATGGCACGAAGATTCTGCTACAGAGATTGGCAGCGTCCCCTCTTGTACGTCGTACATTGCCCAACGCCGCGGCCATTTGCCAGCAGTACTTCAGCTTCAAGCGCCATGCCTCAGAGAGCATAGGAAATTTCCTAGTGCGGGAAACCCTGGTGCATGAGGAGTTCGTGGAGGCGATCATCCGGTTGCACGAGGAGAAGCTCGGGCTTTCACAAGAGGCTAGAGATTTCGGTTTGCCACCGGATGAGGAAAGTGAGTGGAGCTCTGTGTGGGAAGCCTGGAATGGTGCTTCATGGTCTGGTGGCAGCTGGGACTGGTGGAATGATGATGGTGACGATCATGAGGTTCGTGAGGATCCCAACGAACCTCCCCTTGACGAGCCTGCTGAAGGAGCAGCTCCAGAACAACCTGCAGCCGCAGCTGGTTCATCGCCTGGTCACCGAGGTGCACCCTCTACAGCAGCAGCTCCTGGATCCTCTCCAAGCCATCGAGGCGACGGCGACCAAGCTCTTAGTCCCCCTGGTGAGCCTGCGATGTCACCTGAGGCACCGCCTGAAGCCATTGACGAAATGTCCATGGCTGACTCTTTCATCCTCGGAGTGCTGCGCGGTTGGAGACTCTTGCAAGCCGCAGGGCTCACTGCAGAGGAAAAAAGGGATATTCTGAGCAGCACCAAGAACTCGCTTGACTACGAAGTAGTGGCGGCTGCGCTACAGAGTCTCTGGGATGATCAACTTCTTGGCCAACGAGGACAAACTGGTCAAGGAACCTACAACAGTACCTTGGTGAATGGGAGGACGAATGGTGGCCAGAGTCTATGTACGGGGAATATCGCGAAGATCCTTGGGACGAGCTACAAGGCTGGTGGGAGGACGAGTGGCCTGGTCATGACGGACTACAAGCCACCACAGCTGCGGAACCTTCTCCTGAAGATCAAGAGCGCCTACGGGAAGCGCAACAAGCCGAGAGAGTGGCAGAGAATCTGGCCACTGAAGCACATCGGACGTGGACTGAGGCTCAAAGAGCCACACAACTTCTACGACGTGATCGTGGATTTGGGGCCTCATCTACTACTTCTCCTGGAGCTTGCTTTGAATGCGGCGGCCCTCATCTTGCCAGAGATTGCCCTAACAGACGATACGGTGCCGGTAAGGGAAAGGGGAAGTCAAAGAGCCACTACCAGGCGGCAATGGACGACCCATACCTGTACTACCAGCACAAGGGGAAGGGCAAGGCCAAAGGCAAGAAAGGCTTCTGGAGTGAGGCCCAAGCCGCGTGGGCCAAGGGCAAGACCAAAGGCAAGGGTAAGGGCAAGGATCCCCACCGTCCAGTCCATGCGTACATGAGTGAGTTCTTCATTGGCGGTTTGGAGCTTCGGAGTGGTCTTGAGCTCCAGTCTACTAGCATGGCTTCGACATCGCCTAGCACAGCTATGCTGGACTCAGGAGCAACAGCCTCCGCCGCACCTGAGGCAGTGGTACAGTCCTTAGTCACCGCTGTGCTTTCACAAGACCGCCAGGCACACATCGAACTTGATCAAGCATCGCGGCCATACTTTCGTTTTGGCAACGGGAAGTGGGGACGGGCCCTATGTCGTGTTACTCTACAGAGTCGTGCATCCGGTCATTTGAGATCCTTTTCGTTGTATACTTTACCAAACCCTGTTGAGTACTACCAATCACAGTTCGACAAAAGCTCCTTAGTACCGATATTGATTGGCATGGACTTCATTGGACCCGAGGGTGTTGGCATGATGATAGACTTCACTACTGGTTTGGCTATGTACACGAAGGAGCCCTCTCCCGAGATCTTTCAGTTGGCAGTGAATGCTAAGGGCCACTACACCCTGGATATCGTCCAGTACTTAACTAGAGGCAACAAATGCGAAGAAGGTCATGCCCATGTGGTGGTTCGGGATGGTTGTCAGTCACCTTCAACCCCCATGTCACATCAAATGCTTGAGCTGTGGACCGTGTGGATAGACTTACAAACTAGTGACCGGCATCTGCAAGAGCGTGAACTGTCTGTTGCTCGCGACCGCGTGTGGAGTCTGTATCAGCGAGCGCAAACTTTGACTTCCACAGCAGCAGCTTCAGCTCAGATGTTGAGTCCCTCTGACTCCATCGCCCCGACAACATCCTCTCCGCGTTCCCTTCGAGATGGCAACTCCCTCGCGCGATCAGACGAAGGTGGCCGATCCGGAGGTGGAGGCAATCTTGGTTGCCTCGGCCAAAGCCAAGGCGAAGGCCAAAACCAGGCCTCGCTCACTGGACAAGACTCGAATCATGAAGCAAGATCCTCGAGATCCCCGGTCGAACCCGAAGCAGTGGCCATGCTTCGGTCAGCACAGTCCGGGAGCTCCATTGAGCAATCAACACGGCCAATGGATTCATTGCCAGCATTGCGACTTGAGACTTCTGTACACACCTCGGAAGGGCTCTCCATCGAACACGACGGCTGTGACGAATCCCGCCATGGTGTCCCGCATGCTGAGGGGCCTCCGCGAGATCTTGGGAGACACCAAACCCACGGCAAAGATCTGTCACCACATGATGGCCAAGATCATAGCAGAGGAGGTCCTCCAAAAGGCGGTGACCGAGCTTCTACATCCGGGCTCGTACCCAGCAGGCTCCATGTCAACTTCCCCGGTGAGCACGACGTGGGAAATGGCGACCGAGGACTACGACCAGGAACTGATTCAGGCCTACGAGCGGGAGAACGACAAGCAGCTGTGAAGCTGCAGCCCAGGACACGGACTCAGCCAACACCAATCTACATTGGGAAGAAGATCATGGCAATGACTACGATGCTGACAGCAGCAACATCCACACTCCTCCTGGGTCTTCATTTGTCCGACCGCGATTGTCTTTGGGAGATTTCTTGTGGACCCCACAGCTGGCTCAGCTTGGCTAGCTCTGAAGTCGGCATGAGTACCTTTCAGGTGAACCTCTCCAATGGCTTTGATCTCTACCAGAAGGAGACGTGGCGGCGCCTACGAAGTCTTCGAAAGGAACGACGACCCATGAAGATGTGGTTTTCCTTGCCATTTTCAAAGTGGTGTTCATGGTCCACCCTATCCTACCAGGGGACTGCGGGTCACGAGCGACTGGCCACAGCACGGCGCAAGGAAAGACGGTTGCTTTGGGAAGTGAACTCCTTTGTCAAGGAGGCCTTGGAGAATGACCCCAACCTCCAAATCTACTTCGAATGGCCGTGGCCGTGTTTTGGCTGGCAACAATATCCCATGCAGGACCTGCAGGAGTACATGGCAGACCATGGGATCCCATGGTTGTCTTGCCGCGTGGATGGGTGCAACTATGGCCTACGAGATGCTACCACCAACCAATTTGTGAAGAGGCCGTGGCTCATACGGACCACAGATGAACAATTCCATCGGGCTTTCCGCGCCAAGGTGTGCCCAGGCAACCATGGTGTGCACGCTGAGTGCTCATCCCATGAGAACTCCTACTACCCGTGGCGAATGGTTCAATCAATAGCTCAACATTGGCGTGGTCAGTTGACGCCTTCACGACATCATCAACTACTTTCTCTTCGGCACGATCTTCCTGAACTACCAGACGATCAACTTCTGGACGATGAGACTGTAGAGTCCTACGTGACTGTCGAGGAGTTATCCGACTCTGAAGTGGTCGATGTGGAAGAAGCCTCTGAACTTTTCGTCACTGAGGCTGACCGATTGATGATTGAACACATGGCCCGCGAAGCCTCTCAGCACAAGGACTTCAACTATGACACCTGCGAGAGCTTGCTGATGACCTTCCAACAGTTTCTGGGAATCTCCTCTGGTACCCATGAGCGATGGTCGCAAAAGTTCAATCGTCATGTGGTTGTGGGTGGCTATTCTCATGGTGCCTTTGGTGGTCTGACCAACCAGACCGAGAAGTACCCTGAACTTGTCAGGTATCTCAACCTCTATCTACGACATCATCAGCCTGACTTCCATTGGTCCAGCATCATGTTGACCTTCAACAGCAAGGCGCTGCCTCATCGGGATCATCACAATCTCAAGGGCACTGACAATCTACTTCATTGCTTGGGAAACTATTCTGGCGGTGGGCTGTGGCTACACGCCACTACCAACGAGGGTGTGAACAACACGATCCGCCGCCGACTACCTGACGGAAGAGTTGTACCTGGGAGGATCTTGGAAACCTTGAGGAAGTTCGTGAGATTCAACCCCGAGGCCTACCATGCCTCACAAAATTGGAGTGGTTTCCGCATCTCCATTTCGGCCTACACGACCCGCTTACTGTTCGACATGGAACCCTCTGTGCAGCGCCGTCTACAAGAACTGCAGTTCCCTCTCCTAACTACTCTTCCAGACCCGTCACGAGAGCTACTACCAGTACAAGCTGAACCACCAGAATTTCCTGAAGTCTCCCCAGCGGAAGTCCGGCACTGGGAGGCTCAGGTGGCCAAGTTCCACAAGGCTGCGGGACATCCCACAAATCGAAATTTGGCGCGCATCGTCAAGGACGCTGGACATCCCGCGTGGAAGGTGGAAGTAGCACTTCGATACCAATGCCCCGCTTGCCAAAGCTTGAAACCGGGAGGTGGAAGCTCTGGTCAAGTTCCCCCTGCGAGCACTCACGAGATGTATGCTGCATGGGAGGCTGTCGGTGTAGACTCTGGAGAATGGGTGCCACCAGGCAGTCGCATTAAGATCAAGTTTCTCCTGTTTATGGATATGGCCACAAAGCTCAGAGTGATCCATCCTCTTTTCACCTACAGCTTCCTGGAGATGCGTGCTGAGTCTGGTCGTGACTTCATCCAGGCAATCTCGGAACGATGGCTAGGTGTTTTCCCCAAGCCGAAGGTGATCATTCTGGATTCTGCCAAGAGCTTTGTATCCGAAGCGGTGCATGAGTTTGCCTCCTCAATCAACGTGCAGCTGTCCTTTGTGGCGGAGAAGGAAGCTTGGGCCCATGGTACCATAGAAGCAGGTGTACAGGATGTGAAGATGACAGCCTCTGCCATCTACCTGGAGGCGATGGACCAGGACCCCTACGTGACGTTACACTTGACGGCGTCAGCCTTGAACTCCACCGAGTACACGGCGGGGTTTTCATCCTTCCAGTGGGCCTACGGCAAGGAGTACTCCCTGACGGATGAGGACGTGCGAACGTACTCCCTGGCGGACTTCAAGGACGAGTTTGCCAAGCTGGTTGCTTTGCGTGGACAAGCAGAGGTTGTGGCACGGGAAACTCGGGCCAAACGGGTACTGACAAAGTTAGGAAACTCAACTGTTCGACAGCCTCTCCGTCAATATCAACCAATGGATCTGGTGAAGGTCTGGCGGAAGATCTGGCCTTCTTCACAACATCAAGGACCTCGTGGAGGTACGAAGAAATCTGGCAGATCCCATTGGGTCGGCCCCGGACGTGTGGTGTTCAGTGAGGTCCTACCTCACCAAGATGCAGATGACGATCGTCGTCACATTGTTTGGGTATTGATTGGAAGTCAGCTCTATCGCTGCTCAGCCCACTCTGTGAGGCCCGTGACAGAGACCGAACGATTTCAATTTGAGTCGTCGGGCATTGAGCAGCCATCTCAGTGGAAGACTTTTTCTGATGTCTTACCCAAACGCGAGTACTATGACCTCACTGATCAAGTTCCCGCTCCAGATGAAACTGAACGACCAGATCTACCCTTACAACCAGACGCCACGACTCTTGCTCCACCCACACGCAGGGTCCACAAGAAGCAGACTGTAACCTTCCAAGATCCTATGCCGTCGACCGCTACAAGCTCTACAGAGATTCCTCCATCCACAACAACACCGACTACACCTTCTTTACCACCAGAAGAAGTGGAGAGAACATCTCCTTCAGTGACTCGTCAACCAGCAGAAGATGTCAACAACTACGATGATTCCGAGCACAAACGTCCCAGACTGTCGGACAACTGGGTGGAAATTCTACAGGCCGAGGCGGCGCAGGAAGCCAAGTTCGACCTTTTTCATGCCATGGAAGTCACTGAGGAGTTCCTCAAGATCGAGTTCGACATTGACATCCCGAAGTCCAACAGACAACGGCGAATGCTTGTCAACACCCCAGTGGCCTACCTCGTGAGAAAGATGAAGGATGCAGAGGTCTCTCTGACCAAGCTTTCCCCAGCTGATCGCGAACTCTTCCGACGAGCAAAGGCAAGGGAGGTGGAGTCGTTCATCAAGAATGAGGCCGTGCGCAAATGCACTGATTCCGAGGAAGTCCGTCGTGCTTATGAAACTCAACGGATCGTACGAGCACGATGGGTTCTAACTTGGAAGATGACTCCCAGCGAGGACTTAGCTGAAGCCATTCAAGATGCGACTAACAATCCAAAGTCTGTGCACACCAAGGACGGACTCAAGAAGGCGAAAGCAAGAATTGTGCTTTTGGGGTTCGAACATCCGAGTCTTCTGGATCCCAATTTCAAGACGGCAAGTCCAGTACAGTCCACCTTGGGGCGTAACCTCCTCTACGCCATGGCTTCTCACCATCAGTGGCAATTGGAAGGTCTGGACCTCGCCACTGCCTTTCTTCAGACTCAGGCTACAGAAGCTGACAAAGAGCTTTGGACCACAGGCGTCCAAGAGCTGAGGGAGGCCTTGAACGTGGGCCCTGAGGAAGTCATGAGGATCCTCCGGAACGTCTATGGAAGCACCACTGCTCCCAGAGGTCTTTGGCTTGCTCTACACGACACCCTAACGAAGTTGGGCGCTGAACCAGTGTTGGGCGAACGATGCCTGTGGATGTGGAAGTCTAAGGACCGAATGGATGGTGCACATCCTCTGGCTATTGGAGCCATGGGAGGCCATGTGGATGATTTCCATCGAATCGGTGACGACTCACCTGAATGGCAGAAGATCAAGGAGTCCGTGAATACGGCATACAAGTGGGGAATGGCTAAGCTTCGCAACTACAGACACGCCGGCACCGATGTCTCTACGGTGAAGGACGAGAATGGCTTTGATGCCATTGAAGTCAATCAGAACTACTACACGGAGTCTCTTCCTGACATTGACATTACACCGGAACGTCTTCGCATGGATGGCCCTCTCCAGACCAAGGAAATTAACGCATGTCGAGGATCCTTGGGCGCTATTCAATGGGCTGCTACACAGAGCCAACCCTTGGCGTGTGCCCGATGTAGCCTTCTGACCTCAGAGCTTGCTACAAACCCCACAATGGAAGTGGCCCGGGAAATTCAACTTCTTCTCGGTGAACTCCGAGCCAGTCCGACAAAGTTGCGTTTTGTCAAATTTGTGGATGCCACTGACTGGCGCGACATCGTCTTCATCAGTATGGGCGACCAAGCTCACAACAACAGGCCCAAAGGAGACTCCACTGGTGGCTTGATCACCTTGATGGCGGGGCCACACTGTGTCGACGGACGAGTGTGTCCAATGAGCATTATTTCCTGGCGCACTTGGAAGCTCAAGAGGAAGGCAATCAGCAGCAATGATGCTGAAGTACAAGCTATGCTGGAGGCTGAAGACCAAAACTTTCGAGTACGTCTTCTTTGGAGTGAACTACACGGAGCTGGACATGGTGATCCTGCCCCTCATCTTCGTCATGATCTTGTACAACGAGTTGAACAACAAGTTCTTGGCATCCGTGGAATCATGTGCACCGACTCCAAAGGGGGTTACGATGCTGTCGAGATCAACGAAAGCCCTCTACTTGGCCTCTCCAACACCCGTGCGGCTCTTCAGGCGTATCAACTTCGTGGAAATCTCGAGCGAGCAGCTGGTGAACTTCGTTGGGTGGCTAGTGACTACGACTTAGCAGATGCTCTCACCAAGAAGCGTCAAGACTGTAGAACGGGTCTTCAACGATTCCTTCAGACGTGGCTGTGGTGCATCAAGTACGATCCGCAGTTTCAATCCGCGAAGAAGAACAAGAAGGCTGGCCGAACAGCTGTCAGTGAGATCGATGACTACCTTGGGAATGACCCCTCGTCATCTTGGCTCTCTCCGGCGATCATAGAACATCTAGCATCGCTGAGTTTTCTTGGGGCTGGTGCGATACCTGTAATCAGGTGATGTCACCGATGCTATCGTTCATGCTCAGGCTCGAACGAGGGGCCCCTCTTTTGGGTAGTTTCGTAGCGAGACTTGCAGCCATACCGGACCGTGCAGTNCAGTGCGCACGTGGCAAAAGGGCGATCGGAGCTACGCGCTCCTCTTCTCGAACGTTGACAAGTCATTTGTGTGGTTGCAGCGTTCAAGCCCAATAGCTACCATTGTGCAGCCCGCTGCAGATTACTACAAGGGCTATTATAGGGATTTAGGAAAGGGGCTTTAATAATTGCCTATACTATCTTGGGGGTTCCTTATTATAATCATGGTACAATGGGCCCCAAAACCCTATTCTAATTATTAAGGCCCCTATATTTGGGGCTTCTTTGGGTTTTAGGGCTTAGGGTTAAGGGTTTAGGGGGTTTTGAGACGGTGTCAGTTCGGGATTTAGGGTTTAGGGTTTGGGGGTCTTGAGAGGGTGTCTTGTTAAAGAGGCTTGCCAGGCCGTTTTGGGTTTTGCGAGGGTTTTCGGCGTAGATAGGCTTTGAGGTTTTTTGTTTTGGTTGAAATGCTTTCAGGGCTGTTCTGTGTTTTCTGAAAGTGGTTTTTCACCATGCTTTAACGGCATTAGGGCTTTGGGGAGGCGCCAGAAGACTCCTTCTTTTTGGATAGGCATTCAGGAGGTTTTGAGCTGTTTGCAGGAAAGTTCTTTTGTATGCAGTGGATTCTGGGCTCGGTGTTTTCGATTTCGGGTTATGGTTTATGAGCTTGGGATCTAGGTTCGAGAATTTACTGTGAAGGATCTACGTTTTCGACGGCTTACAAGTTCATCCATTGGCTTGGACGGGTCTGTTGGTTTCAAGGAGCTTTGCCAATTCTTTGAGAAAGTTCTTAGGAAGGTTCTCGACATGGCCCTCAAACTCAAAGGCACTGTTATTAGCAGTAGTAGTAGTCGTCGTAGGAGTAGTGGTAATGGTAGCAATGGTAGTAGCGGTAGTAATGGTAGTCGTGGTAGTTGTGGTAGTAGTGGTGGTAGTGGTGGTAGTGGTAGTAGTGGTAGTAGTGGTGGCAGTGGTAGTAGTGGTAGTAGTGGTAGTAGTGGTAGTAGGTGGTGGTAGGAGCAGTGGCAGTGGCAGGGGTAGCGGTAGTCGTAGTGGTAGTGGTGGTGGTAGTAGCGGCAGCAGTAGCAGTAGCGGTAGCGGTAGCAGTAGTAGCAGGAGTACAGTAGAATAATAGTAGTAGTAGTAGTAGTGGTAGTAGTAGTAGTAGTAGGAGTAGGAGTAGGAGTAGGAGTAGGAGTAGTAGTAGTAGTAGTAGCAGTAGCAGTAGCAGTAGCAGTAGCAGTAGCAGTAAAGCGCCACGAGTGGCTCAGACGCGGTGGGACACTCCATGGCCGATGCGGAGGCTCTAATTCAAGTCTGTAAACATCTGCAGGCCGCTGCAATTGACATCCTGCAGGAAGAGCTTCATCCGTTCCCAGGACCACTCTCTCCTGGAACGAGATACATCCTTGAATTGCTGCAGGCCTATTGGAGCACTGCAACAGCACCTGAAATCATTCACGACATCCAGGCGCTCTTCCCAAGGCAGTGTGTCTTTTCAGTGGCAGCCTTCTGTTCCAGAAATTACCCGGAGCTTCTTTTGCATTTCCTTGATGGGGATACAAGTGTATCATGGTCTATGCACGACTCCTATATCATGCCATGAGTGCTCCCAGCCCTATGCTTCCACAGCCGGAGATGAATTTCTGTTTCATCCTGATCTGCAACNGATGGGGATACAAGTGTATCATGGTCTATGCACGACTCCTATATCATGCCATGAGTGCTCCCAGCCCTATGCTTCCACAGCCGGAGATGAATTTCTGTTTCATCCTGATCTGCAACAGAGCTATCTTAGCCATTTAAGACTTCGTGAGAAATCCGGCGATCGCTCGATCTGGTCCAAAGTCCAGATCTGGTCCACACACGCAGCAGGAATGCTTTACGGAGGGACCGGTGGCGCGAGGGTTGGTGTCGCGCCCCCAAGCACACCTGAAGCCACGGCAAAGAATGGGGGATTTATTCCGGTACAACAAGTTCAGCAGCTNCTTTACGGAGGGACCGGTGGCGCGAGGGTTGGTGTCGCGCCCCCAAGCACACCTGAAGCCACGGCAAAGAATGGGGGATTTATTCCGGTACAACAAGTTCAGCAGCTGACGAATATCAAGAAGAGATCACTGCGCCGCGCTGTCAAGAGGGCACAGAAACAGGGATCAGTCAAATATAGAGGCAAGCTCCTGATTGCGTACCCTGAGCTGCAGTCGCGGATTAAAGTCGAGCCGTTCAGATCCGCCCAGGCTCGACTGGAATGCGTTACATGGAACTGCGGTGGGTTGAGTCAAGTGCTTCTTGCAGAAACCCTGCATTGGCTCAACCAGCAGATTAACGTCAAAGTGCTTATGCTGCAGGAGACCCACTGGAGTGACAGCAGGGACTGGGCAGCTGATGGCTGGTTCTTCTGCCACTCTGCCTCGCCTAAGCCCAGATCTGGTGGATTGCTCATTGCATTGAAGCAGGACTCCTTCGACCACTCTTCTGTCAGATGGCAGGAACTTATACCAGGCAGACTTTTACACGTACGCGCGTATGCCGGACAACAACACCTGGACCTGGTCAACGTCTATCAGCATGCTCTTCCCTTCGACGGCGACCTCCTTGAGGAAGTGATGAAAAAGCGGGCCACGCTCTGGAAGGCTGCGGACAAGCTACTTGGGTCTTTTCCTGCACGAGCTTCGATTGTGCTAGGAGGGGATCTGAACAGTGTTCTTGAGCCAGCTCCGCCTCTTGTTCACCTGGGTTCCGATAAACCGCATCTTGTAGAGGAGCGCAGGCGCATTGGAGAGTCTCTTCGGAACCATGGTCTCTGTGCGCTAAACACCTGGTCCCGCAAACGCTACACCTACCAGCACCCCAGCGGTCGCTCGCAGATTGACTATATCTTCATATGTAAAGCACTGACAGATGGCGCTGCTAGGAAAGCATCACCGGTCACAGTGCCAATGGCTAGCTGGCGTTCGTCAGGACATCAACCGGTCAAGGCCTCCATTCTCTGGGACTGGAGACCTTGGAAGTTTGCGGTTAAGCAGACCAGGCGCCCTAATCATGAGCCTCTTGTAGCCGTTTCGGAGCAGCATCAGCGGCTTGCCATGCTGAAGGTGAAGATTGAGCAGGACCAACAGGGAGTAGCGGTTACACTCAAGCCTCAGAAGGGATCAATTGCTGGTCCTGTTCAGACCTACTGGGATGCTCGAGCCAAGTTTCAGAAACTTCGGATTGTCACACTGAGGGACGTCTTTGAGAGAATGCGGCTGTTCTCAAATATGAAAAGAGCTCACAGACAGCTTAAATGGGCTGCAAGACAAAGGAAGATTCAGCAACAGCACAACATTCTTCAGATTGCGGAAGACGCGGCCAATCGCGGAGATTCTAAGGAGCTATTTCGCTGTGTAAGATGGCTTGCGCCCAAATCCTTCAAGCAGCGCATCAGATTGCGGGACTCTCATGGATCTCTACTATCCCCAGCTGAAGAATGTCATGCGCTGGCAGAGCATGCCAAACAACTCTTTCATGGAGAAACACAACAGTACCCAGCTCTGATGCCTCTTCCTGCGGAGCTGTTCACGTCCCAAGCATGGTCGTGGGCATTATCAAAAATACGCTCACATAAAGCAGTTCCACGCAACGAGCCGGCCGTTCAATCCTGGAAGGACAGCGCCAATGCAGCGGCCTATGAGCTTGAGTCGATTTCGCGACAGGCCTTATGTGGTCCGAACCCGGTTCTGCTTATTGAATGGTGCACGGTTCAGCTTGCCTGGCTTCCCAAACCTAATAAGAGCCCTACGACCCCCGCCAACCTCAGATCAATAGGACTGCTTTCAACCGACAGCAAGGCATTTCTGTTGCTTTTACGGCGAGAGGTCATGCCTTACATTCGAGCTGGACTCCTCGACATACCTCAGTACGCGTATCGGCCGCAGGCTGGAACGCTGGATGCTTTGCTACGTGCCAGTTCGCATTGTGCAGAGGTCAGGGCCCTGTTGGAGAAACATCAGAGGGATTATACAAGCAAAATCCTGGATGAACCACAAGTAAGCTTAGCGGGTGGATTTATGTGCAGCTTGGACCTTGCGAAAGCATTCGATTCCGTTCCTCACGCTGAGCTTCATAACTCCATGCTTGAGGTTGGGGTTCCAGAAGACCTGGCGATCATGTTGGTCACTCTTCATTGCCGCACGGTGTGTGTCATTGATCACGGCAAGCAGAGGAAACATGTAAGGATGCGCAGAGGACTTAGACAAGGGTGCCCCATTGCTCCCNGCGATCATGTTGGTCACTCTTCATTGCCGCACGGTGTGTGTCATTGATCACGGCAAGCAGAGGAAACATGTAAGGATGCGCAGAGGACTTAGACAAGGGTGCCCCATTGCTCCCATTCTCTATGCCTGCTGGACGGTCAGACTGTGCAGGGTTCTGGATGCTCAGCTCGGCAATGGTTGGTCCAGTCGTCATCTCAGTATCTTCGCCGACGACACGCATGGCTGCTGGGTAATCAGAAAACCACAGGACCTGTTGCAGGGTATTCAGCAACTCAAAACGCTCATTGAAACGTTGCAGGCAATGGGATTGATCATCAACTATACGAAATCACATGTAGTCATTCAACTTCGAGGTCATCAAGTCGCCAAGCTGAGCAAGAGTATCTTCAAGCAGCAGCANTGATCATCAACTATACGAAATCACATGTAGTCATTCAACTTCGAGGTCATCAAGTCGCCAAGCTGAGCAAGAGTATCTTCAAGCAGCAGCATGGCACCAAGTGTCTTCGAATTAAGGCGACACGCGATTTCTATATACCTTGTGTTGATCATATCGAATACTTGGGAGCGGTATTGTCGTACGCGAACTTCGAGGGCCAGACGGTACTACATCGTGTCAGCAAAGCCGAGAGTACCTTCAGGCAACTTCGTGTTCCCCTACGTTCTCGCAGCGCACTGTGCACAGGCCATCGACTCAGAATATACAAAGCCATTGTTCTCAGCTCTCTTTTATATGGTTTGGTTGGTGTTGG